>JAXIVD010001593.1:45000-50000 GCA_036785275.1 Cancer borealis
GTCATTTCATCCCACTGTTGAGGAAAGAAATAGTTTTGATTAGTGTATAATGAACATTTGTAAAGTGTGCAATAATCATAGAAATATATGACAATAAATGAATGAATATACGACAATATGGAAGCATCTAGTGAGCCTACCATGTTTTTTTTTTTTTTTTTTTTTTTTTTTTTTTTTTTTCTTTAGCTGCCTGGAGTAGGTCTTCTCACAGCACTTTGATAGTTGAAAATGCAATAAAACATCACATTTGTAGGTATAATAAGTCCCATCTACTGAATACATTTTGCCCAAACAAGCTGCCAAAAGCATTATATTACCCGCCAATTTACATTTTTTAAATCAATTAATTTATTATTATTATTATTTTTTTTTTTCTAACCCTCTAAATACCCAAAATTGATAAATATTACTCCATGAATATGAGTCACGCTTGCATTCCTCATCACAGTTGTCAGTACAGTAATCTAACCTTTGACACAAGTTTAAATTGTAATACACATTTTTGGTTGAACATGCTCAAAAAGGCAGTAGTTTTGCTTTAATTACACAATTTCTTTAGCATCATGCAATTGTACATGTATTTACACTATATGGGAACATTGTGCTTACATTACGCAAAATTTAGAATACACGAACACTTCAGAAACACAATACTTACCTAAAATGACAGATTGTTGTATATTCAGAATAATTGTCACTTTCAGTCCGGTTCACAAAAAAATAAAGAAGGTTGCAATGTTTTCACTTTCTTGAGCGTCCTTTCCTCTCATGTTGTCGCCTCATTATCGTGTATTTTGTTGGGAACTCATTGGTTTGTGTTCCACGGCGGCTCAGTGACGACGGATCATATTATCTCACATCTGCAAGGGTCAGAGAGGAACATTCAAAATTAGTGACTTGAAAATGCCTGTTTTTAGAAACGATGGTGATTTGAGCAAATGACGAAGGGTTTGATTGTTGAAACCATTACCGTCGTTTCAAGATTGAATGTATGTACGGCTCATTTATTTCAGTGTTTAATTTCATCAGTGTTTTGTGTGTTTATTTACATATTTGGCAATGCTTTTAGGGACAGAAATAGACTGTAGGAAGGAATCTCATTTATATTGATTATCCTATGGTAAGATTTGTTTAGTTATACATTGTTTTGATTAAAGTTGCCTTTTCAAGAATCTATTGAGGACATTAAGATAGGACCTAGAATAGAGTAAACCATCTCATACATGAACCATTCCAAAGCAGTGTGAGTGAAGTGAAGATAAAGGCATCCAACATTTCATGAACATTGTGCAGTGAAGTTTGCATTGATAACTCCATCACACCTTCACTATCTAGATGAAAACTAACCTTTATATCATGTGTGTAAGTGAAGGTTATTGAAGTCCATGTCATCCTTTATTTGTATGTACAATCCCAAACAAGATGTACAGATCATTACAATTTTATGTTTAATTCCCTTCCTTCCTTCTAATTTCCCATCTTTTTTTCCTTTCATTCTACTCCTCATTTGCTCCCGTCCCTTTGAGTTTAACCTTTGTTTTGTGTGTACAGGTTTGAGGGCATAGTAGAAGGTGACCCAACGTATCCTCCCGTCGTGCTGCGTGACCCAAGAAAACACAAAATATGGATCCGGCCAGAGACTATGGACCTCACCGTCCCTCGCTTCAAGGTGAGGATGGACCAAGGGGGTGGATGGTGCATTAGTATTATTAGTAGTATTAGTGTGTGTTTATACCTGAGACACTTTTTTGGTATTGAAATGTTAAGTTGTCATTATTATTATTATCATTATTATTATTATTATTGTTGTTATTATTGTTGTTATTGTTATTATTATTATTATTATTATTATTATTATTATTATTATTGTTGTTATTGTTTGTGCTTATCCCTGAGACACCGGGAGTAAGAATTTGTCTGTTCTGTTTTAGTTGTTTGGTTAATATTGAAACACCTGACTTATTGGAAGGAAAATTAAAGGAAAGAAATTATCGGGAAACATCACATTATAATTAATTATTATATGTTTATTTGACACCTTGGAATTAAATATAAAAAAAAGAAGCTACAATTACATTTAAAGTGGTGTTAGTAAGTAATGTGAAAATAGCTGATAGTCTTATTTCATGTTATAAATATGAGGCTAATTATACATTCGTTATGGTTGTAAAATGTGATCAACAGTAAGTGAGGAGAATGTCCCCTTGGAATTGTGTTATAAATCATCCAGTGTTTAGTGAGGTTTGTGTTGTGTTGATTGTAATGTTGTTGTTGTGTTGATTGTAATGTTGTTGTTGTTGTGTTGATTGTAATGTTGTTGTTGTTGTGTTGATTGTAATGTTGTTGTTTTTGTTGTGTTGCAGATTGACTCAGACTACGTAGGTCCACCACCGCCACTTGAGGTCACCATTTTCAACATTAACGACAACATTGACCGCCAGTTCCTTCATAATGAGATTGTGAGTGTGCAGTGTGGAGGTGATGGGTGCAGGGAAGGTTGTGTTGGGTGATGTTAGGCACTGATATATGTATGGTTTTAGGTTCATTTGTGTGTGTACATACATATATAAGGTTGTCAAAATATTAAAATTGAGTGTATCATATAACATTACTAATTAATTCTTTGTGTGTGTGTGTGTGTGTGTGTCCCAGGTCAACAAGCACCAGTGTGGGTCAATCCAGCAGCTGGATATCTTCAGCCACGACCTGTCCCGCAAGCATCTGGGTGTTGGCCGCTTGGTGTTTGAGGAACCTGAGTCAGCGCGGCACTGTGTCAAGAAGCTTAACAATGTCACACTCATGGGGAAGGTGTTGCAGGTGTTCCTCGACCCCTTTGGTAGGTACTCACACACCTTCCTTCACCCTTTGGGTACACACACACACACACACACACACACCTTCCTTGACTCGTTGGTACCCACCCATACACACCTTCCTTGACCTTTTGTTACTCCCCCACCCACCCATTGGAGAGGGGAGTGTAAGTCTGCTTATCATCGCCCCTCAGGAAAGGAGGTGAAGATAAAGGCAAGAGAGGAGATACAGGGGAGAGGGGAGACAGAAGCTCAAATAAATGATGTGCAATGAGAACTAGTTTTTTTTTTTTTTTTTTTTTTTTTTTTTTTTTTTTTTTTTGTGTGTGTGTGTCACTCATGATATATATATATATATATATATATATATATATATATATATATATATATATATATATATATATATATATATATATATATATATATATATATATATACATACAAGGTTAGGTTAGGTAGGGGTGTATTCTGAGAAACCAA
The DNA here is from genome assembly GCA_036785275.1 of Cancer borealis. Lineage (NCBI taxonomy): Eukaryota > Metazoa > Arthropoda > Malacostraca > Decapoda > Cancridae > Cancer > Cancer borealis. Next base: position 48,294 of record JAXIVD010001593.1, read on the forward strand.
TTGTAAGCCAAAACTGTTATAACTTTGAAATGCATATAACATATTCATCTTAAGTTAAATTGGCTTCTCATACATAAGTACTTGCCTATTACCATTAATTTCTATACCATAACACACTCAATAATTCCTATATAGTGTGCAAAAAATATATATATATACATACATACAGAAGGAAAGAGAATTGTAGAGTTTGTTTTACACTTATTTTTATGCCTGCCTTTAAATACCTCAGTGAATTAACCAATGGAGGTCGTCATCCACTGATCACCTCATCCTCCCACCCCAGGCCAGGAGTGTAAGAAGCGTGTGGCTGAGGTGGGGGAGCAGCTGGAGGAGGAGGCAAAGAGAGAGGAGGAAGCCAAGGAAGCCAAGAAGAGGCCGCCACCCCCTGCTAAGCCCCCACCCCCCCCACCGCCACCCTCCTCCGATGAAGAGAGTCAATCCAGCCGGGAGCGAGAGAGGCGGAACGTGGAGAAGACGGAGTTTGAGCGGACCAGGTGAGGCGGTGGATGGTTGGATTAGTTCATGAGTGTGAGGAATAAGAAGGGTGAGCGTGTGTGAGTGTTTTCATTCCTCCACATTAGTAGTAACGTCACATTTTTCCTTGTGGAGCAGTAGGTTTGAGGAGCCGAGGAAGCCTAGTAGTGCCCCTGTCCTTCCACCACCACCGGCGCCACACTCCTCCTCCTCCTCCTCCTCCTCCTCCGCCAACTCCACCACTCAGTCCTCCTACTTCCCCGAGCACCGCCAGGCCCAGCAGTTCCCATACCCGCAGCAGAACTTCCCGGGCTACGAGCAGTACCACTACCCCGGCTACCCCTACCACGAGTACCGAGGAACGTGAGTACAGTACCTGGCCCTGTGTGGGGGGGGGTTGTGTGTCGTGTTGGGGGGTCATTTATATGGACACATTGAGGTGTTAGGTTCCAGTAAGAGTGTGAGGTGTGTCTCCTCCCAGGTACCCAGCAGGTGTCAGCAGTAGTCATCACTGGGCGAGTGGCGGCACCTCTGCCCCCCCACTGCCACCACCGCAGACCTGGCCCGCCACCCACCCGGCCACCCACCCGGCCACCAGTCACCAGGCCGCCGACCACCACACACCAGCACCACCACCACACTCATGGGACGCAGCCTCACGCTACCACTACCAGCGCAACTCACACCCGGAGGCCTTTGAGGGGCCGGTGGGTCCTGCCTCTGCTCCCCCAGCTGCCGCCGGTGCTCCCTCCAGTCGGCCCAAGTCTGAGGAGCAGCCAGAAGGTGGTGAGGTGGTGGTGGCTGCTCCTGCCGTCAAGCCCAAGCCTGAGTCGGAGGAGGAGGAGGACAAGAGCAGCCTTGACCTGGACACTCGGATTGCCATGTTACTGCAGAACAAAGACAGTGGGATGGCACCGCCCTTCCTGGCACTTGGCATTGGCAGTGACGAGGACGAGAATGGCAGGGATGCCTCGCGCCCCTCCGAGGGTCCACCCAGGGATGGGGAGGCTGCTGCCCAGGCCGCTGCTGCTGCCGCCAGCACCTCCACCTCCAGCACCACCACCAGCGTCACCTCCGATGGGGAGACTAACTCCTCCTGTGGCAGTGGTAGTGACAGTGAAGTGGGGGAGGGATCCAGGGGCTCCAGTGGGGGTGAGGACCAGACAGGGTGGGGAGCAGGGGGTGAGGGGCCCCAGGAGCCACTCTCCACCCCTCCCTCCCCCTTTGCCT
>JAXIVD010001593.1:55000-80558 GCA_036785275.1 Cancer borealis
CAAAGTTTCAGTCTCTTACTTGTATTAAAAAAATCCTGCAGCATTAATATCCTCAACAGAAGATGGTGAGAGGGACCAGAAGATCATGGTTGGCAGCTTTGACCACGACTACACCCGGCCGAGGACACCACCTGAAACCGACAAGATCAAGGTGCCTAAACTCGGGACCAGCAAGCTCACCCCGCCCAAGCCTCGAGGGAAGGAGAACAGGGAAACACAGGTCAAGAAGGAGGTGCTAGACAAGAGAAAAGTGGTACAGCTGCCTCCCAGAACCTCCTCGCGCGTTGCCTTCCGACCTCGCAACCAGATGGAGGAATACAACGTCTTGTACTCCTTCCTTATACGCGGTGGGTGGCTTGTGGCTCCTGCGGGATGTTGGCGTGTGTGTGTGTGTATGTGTGTGTGATGTCTATGTGTGTCTGTGTGTGTATTTGTGTAATGTGTGTGTGTGTAGCTTTTTTACATCTCCTTGCCAAGTGTGAATGAGTTTTTCTTGACATTATATTCTCCCACAGTGCAGTAATTGTATGTGTGGTGTGTGTGTGTCCCGCGTGTTGCTAATGTCATGTGTGTTTGGTGCAGGAATCGACCAGGAAGACATCGAGCTTCTAAAGAGGAGTTACGAGAGCATGTTAGCGGATGACAGTCAGTCCTATTGGTTGAACGACACTCATTGGGTGGACCATCCGCCCATCGACGTGCCCCTCCCGCCCAGGAAGAAGAGGAGACTGGATGACCTGCCCCTCCACAAGACCGGGAGTGCACGTACTGAAGGCATCTACAAAGTGTCTTCCAAACAGAAGCAGAAACATAAGGTTTGTCACACCAGCCTTGTTGTGATGTTGTGGTGTTTGTTTAGAGTGGGAGGGAGGCAGAGAGGGATGATGGGAGAGTGGAAGGGAGGCAGAGAGGGATGGTGGGAAAGTGAGAGGGAGGCAGAGAGAGGGAGAGTGGGAGGGAGGCAGAGAGAGGGATGGTGGGAGAGAGGCAGAGAGAGGGATGGTGGGAGAGTGGGAGGGAGGCAGAGAGAGGGATGGTGGGAGAGTGGAAGGACTGTAATATGCAACGATGAGAAGAATGACCAGGTACATGTGGAGGCTGTTATGCCATTTACAGTGTAACAAGGATAGAGTTTTGGGAATACACAGATGCAAATGGAAACTCAATCTGCCATGCTAACCCCTTGAAGGAAACAGACATCACCATTAACTACACTAAACCATCAAGAATATTACCTTGCTAATATAACCACGAATTATCACTTTCCTGTACTAATTTTGCCTTTTTTTATACTTTTTTTTTTTTTTTTTTTTTTTTTAGTTCACGTTCCACCAGGACCACGCAGCAAGGGCGGCCGAGGAGCCTCAACAACAGAGCCTGGCGGTGTTGGAGTCTAGTAAGGCTAAGCTGACCCAGATGGCAGTGAGCAGGGAGGTACGCTCATTCCAAAGACGACTCCTCACGGCCTTTGGCAATGAAACAGACTCTGATTTGCTCAAGTTCAACCAACTCAAGGTATTGATGCCGTGCCGGGATGATAAGGCTTTTTGAAGGGAGTCTAATGCATTGGTTTTATCTTTGAATTTGAACACTTTACTCTTTGGCTGGATTGTTCAAGTTTAGTTAAGTTGAAGTCTCCACTATTAAACTATATATAAACAGCTGGCAGGAAAATTTATTTAAATTTCAGTGTTAATCTTTCTTTTATAATCTATCACAACTGCTTTTAGGAATATTTAGAAAGTTCTCGTACCATATTTTTAAAATTTTCTTATTATCTTACAAAACCTTCCAGGGACAATTGAATATAAATAGACAAAGAGAAATCATAGTCCAACAGATGACATTAAAAAAAAAAACTGGGCCCACAAAGAGATGCATGCAGGAGCGAGAGAGATCAAAAAATACCTTGTCTATTCCATTCCAGTTCCGTAAGAAGCTGCTGAGGTTCGGAAAATCCCGCATCCACGACTGGGGTCTGTTCGCCATGGAGGCCATCGGGTCGGACGAGATGGTGATTGAATACGTCGGTCAAAGCATCCGATCCATCATTGCCGACCTGAGGGAGATTCAGTACGAGAAGATTGGTATTGGATCCTCCTACCTGTTCAGGATTGACATGGAAACTATTATTGACGCGACCAAGTGTGGCAACTTGGCGCGATTCATTAACCATTCGTGTAACGTGAGTCTCATCCTGGGTTAAACGGCCTTGTTCTGCCTGTTTGTTTGTTTGTGACCTTGTACTTGTTTGTTTGTAGGATTTGTCTTTTTTTTTTTTTTTTTCTACTTATTATTTTTTTTTATATATTTAGATTCTTGTCTTGTCTTATTCCACCACTTTCACTTATTTTTCATTTTACATCTTTTTTTCTCTTTTTCTTCTTCACCTTTTTTGTTTGTGACATTTCCAGAATGAAATATGTATGTAATTTTCTGTTGACAGCCTCTCACTCCCTCACAACCTCTGCCTCCATCTACCTTATCCTTTGTTCTTTTTTTTTATCTTGGGTAAACCTGCTAACCTTACATCTCAAGCCTTATTTATGTACTGTGTTAGCAGTTGATCATTATTTGTTAGGGAGAGGATTGAGGAGGGAAGAGGGAGGAAAAGAAGTAAGGGAGAAGGATGGGAGGAGTAGGTGAAAGGGGGGATGGGGGAGAGGGTGTTGGGAGAAGGTATACTTAATGCAGATATTCATAAAGTAATTCCAGAAACCACTAGGAAGGTAATGAAACAGTTTCTTTGGGTGTATTCAAAAAGTCATTCTAGAAAAACGTGTATTTGTATGTATGATTTATTAATTTTCTTATTGAAATTTAAATCAGAATAGTTCATAAAATTTCAGCTGTTTGTTCATAGCAGTCATCTTGTGTATGAGTTTCTTAAGTGAAGAGTTAGGAGTGGTAAGTATTAGGTTGATGTTGTGGTGATAGGAGTGAAAAAACTTTAAGAACCTGTACAGTAATGGTTGTGGTTGTGGGTGTGGGTGTGGATGTGGATGTGGGTGTGGGTGTCGGTGTAGGTGTGGGTGTGGGTGTGGGTGTGGGTGTGAGACAGGAAGCAGAATATAACGAGGGTGACCACTTTGCAATCTCACGTTGTTGTCATGATAAGAGTGATATCTTGTGTGCATTGATTAGAATATTTGTGATGTGATTGGCAGACAGCTTGTCAGAACACCTCACCTCTGAACCACTCCCTTCCAATCCTTTTCAATCCCTTCCCTGCCTCTGCCAGGCGTGGTGTGGTGTGGTGTGACGGGATGTAGTAGTAAAGATAGCACACCCAAGATTAGATTACAAGTTTTCCCTTCATTTTGTTTTTTCCTTATTTTAATGATGGGTTAGTGATTATTGTGATAGGATTCACCTTTATATAATTGCATTATATAGTGAATGTTGATTAATAAATTCAACTATTTTTTATTTTATTCAAAGTGGTCAGTACTTTCTAGTGTATCAGCAAATATATAATAACTGAAACACATGTTTCTACAGTGGTAAAAAAATCAATCTTGGTAAAATAAAAACGTAACTTGAAAATTATATTGCATTCATAAAACAGTAGAATTGAATAAGATAATAAAAAATTGATGTCAATATTAATGCCATACTGACACTGTCTCCTTATCTCCAGCCTAACTGCTATGCAAAAATCATATCTGTGGAAACCCAGAAGAAGATCGTCATATACTCGAAGCAGCCAATAGCATGCGGCGAGGAGATCACTTACGACTACAAGTTCCCCATCGAGGAGGAGAAGATTGTGTGTCTGTGTGGTGCTGCCCAGTGCAAGGGTACACTCAACTAAAGCAAGCTGGAGGCACTACTCAACCACTCTGGAGCAGCTGGAGGTACAAAGGGTCAGTCAGGTGGTGTGTGGTGGTGATGCTTGTCGTGATATCAGTTGGTTCTCACACCTTGACGCAGTGGTGATAAAGGGAGAGTGAGACTAGAGGAAAGTGGTGATGATAAGGTGAATAAGTATAAATAATGAGTACTTTGGGTGGTGCAGTGACAGGAGAGACTTAGAATGCCAGTATAAGGTATATTATCGGTGTTAATCAATGTTTCAACACCTCCACCTTCAGACGACACACCAGAGTAAGAGTAAGAGGAGCAACTTCACCTTTCAGTCACAGGAGCAGACGAGTGATAGTCAGTGAATAGTAAACAACTGCTCCGGACAGAACTACAGTGTTGTGATGTAATTGCATAGGAAGTGTGACGAAAGCAAAACAGTTTAACGGCTATGAAATAGCTCAATACAAAGCTTACTTACGTCTCTCCAGCTGTGTTCTCATATACAAAGTGATGTTAAGGTGTGGACTCAGAAGTGGAAAATAGACTTAACTTGTATCAAAATGGAGATGAAATAATGTGATAAAGCCTGATATCTGAACCTGGCTAGTGAAGCTCCATCACACTGGCTCCACCAATCAGTACAGTGTTCCCTCCCCTCTCCGGCCTGGCTGTGTGGACCCTGCCAGGCTGGAGAGGACATGCAATGATGTAACCACCACCAGGGGATGTGTGAGTCAGGTCAGGTCAGGTCACCATCACTACTTGTCCTGTGTGTTGCCTTGGGATGTCAACACTGCAAGGATAACTGATGCAGAACAACACTTGAGTCTTGTGTATCGGTGCACGTAACACTAAACGCAACACTGACACGGCCTCACAGATGCTGCAACTGGCCAATTCAAGTCTATATATATTCTCGAACACCGACCTTTACGACCAATTACTATACGTTGTTATTTTCTACGCGCGGAATGTCTTAATCAAATTCTCATCTTCCGTTACTATCTAATGACGTTGATTTTATATGCCACATTTGTATAAACTCGTGTATGTATCCTAGAGTAGCGATCCAGACGCCACTACTACCTAAGTACTCACGCAAGGAGGAATGCAAGGCAATTATTTTCTCAACACTTCCCAGACTTGCCGGAGGACTGGTAACCTAACCTAACCCCCCAACGCATGACTTGAGCAGCAGGCGAGGGGTGCATCCAACCCACCCATTACCTCACATAGGGTCCATCGCAGGCCCACTTGCCACTCCCTGTTCTACCTAATGAATGCTTGGCCATTGTTTTATACCGTGTGGAGTAGCAAGCGCTGCCGTGGGAGTGTGTGCGTGACTTGCTCCTCTTAAATCTCAGTAACTTATGGGTATTTGACACGTGCGTACACTTTTAGTTGGTCTTCCTCAGCAGTCTCAGTTGTGTGTTAGCGTTGTAAGAGCACTTGTCTGCTAGGTGCATCTGTAGTCATTGCATTGCAAAGCCACCTCTTATGTGTATTATTGCATGTGATAAGGTTCTTGTATCGTGCCAAAGCTTGGAGGACCACTGACCATTGTGTGTGTGTGTGTGTGTGTACGTGTGTGTGTGTGTGTGTGTGTGTGTGTACGTGTGTGTGTGTGTGTGTGTGTGTGTGTGTGTGTGTGTGTGTGTGTGTGTGTGTGTGTGTGTGTGTGTGTGTGTGTGTGTGTGTGTCAGATAGGAGAAGAGTAGTACTGCAACAAGACAGGTTCAGAGTTGATCAGCTGCAGTTGTTTAGTGAGTCTGTTGATTTAATTGTTTTGTGTTATTCCTGCCCTTCCACACACAGATAGACAGACAGGGAGCAGGCTTGTCAGTCACCATTCCTTCATCATGAGACCAAGCTAGAGTTTTATTATTCATGAAGAAAACTGAGTAATCTTAACTCAATTTTACTGTTATTAGACTTCATATAACAGACAGACAGACGGAACGACCTTATTCCCGGTATGGCATAACAAAGTTGAATTTGTGAATCTTATGAATAGTAAACATTTAGGCAGAGGAGGTTCACCCCCAACTCCCTCATGGTTAGTTTAACAGTTCATTCCTTTCATGCAGACTAGCACAGACTGCACTATCATCATCATCATCATGCACAGACTTCATTATATCATGCCACCTCATTCCATCCCAGAAAGAGAGAGAGAGAGAGAGAGAGAGAGAGAGACCTCATCCAAAACTTTTTACACAACTACTGCATTATTTCCATGCGCTGTCATCTCTTTTCATTGATGAAGTGTTTCATTCTGATGCAGTTTGATAATGAACTGTGTTATGTGTTACCTGAGGGTCTGGTGTTACCAATACATACGTCTGTCTGTCTGTCTGTCTATCTGTCTGCCATGAAAAAACAACACCTCTCATCTGAGCTCCTGTTTTGGTCTGAGTGAGAATAAAGGAAGGCAGGAAGGTGGTGTTACAGGTGAACCGTGATTTACAAATGAGTTATGTTCTTATGGAGGACTGTTCATATATCAAAAATTGACATACTATTGGGATATTTTTCCCACATAGGATTACGTAATATTAGGCGAGATACATTCTTGCTTAACACAACTCATGGCCCTAAAATGTCAAAATGCAAGAAAAATCTATCTATCTATATACTTGACACATCCCTCTTAAAAGGGGATCCACCTACAATGCATATATATGAAAAGGAAGGTGTGTCACAGGATCACTTACAAGGGTTATGAGAGGAAATAATGCATCCCTGGAGGTAAAGAGAGGGTTAAAAAACAGTATTCTCCACTAATCACTAAAGTACTAATCACAGACTTGAGCATGAATAAGATTTGTAAATGTGAATTCTGCCCTCACAAATGAGGACAAAGGAAAATTGACTTTATTTAGAACTTTTACTTTATAGGGAACTTGAAAAAGATTTGTAAATTGAATATTTGTAAATCACGGTTTGCCTTAACTGTTATATTCTGAATGGAAAGAGACAAGAAAAAAAATGTAGGCGTGACCTGACCTTATAAAAAGGAAGGAAATTACCTTGAAATGCATCACTTATGTGTTTTTAGTTCTGTAAAAAGGATGGAAATAATGGAAAAATGTTACTTTGTGAACATAATGAATGAGAACTTTTTAAAACATTATGTACGGTATTACATTATTCATTAACTGATGATTTTGTTACGACCACACCCAGCAAATGAGGTCATCTTTCGGATGCCGTTTGTGTAATTTCAAGTGGTGGTGTTGCTCTTTCACTGGTGGCAGTGGTGACATGGGCAAGGCGAGGGGGGGGAGGCTAGGGATGTGAGGCTCTGCTGTACATGTGAAAAAAGGAATACATGATTTATTTTTTAGATTGAGTATTGTAAAAACACCAAATCATTTGCATCTTTCATTCAGACTCAACACTAAGATTTCATTCACTAATAATTTCACTATTGTGGGTTTGATGTATTGCACCTCATGTGTGTGTGTGTGTGTGTGTGTGTGTGCGTGTGCGTGTGCGTGTGTATGCATTCCATCCATGGTGAGACCTACCTGTTGTATGTGTGAATGTGTGTTTGTGTGTGTGTGTGTTTGTGTGTGTGTGTGTGTGTGTGTGTGTGTGTGTGTGTGTGTGTGTGTGTGTGTGTGTGTGTGTGTGTGTGTTCAGGCCTCAGCATGGGAGACATTCATGTGCACCAACTTTTGAAAGGCACTACAAAACATTATGTGTGTGGGGGTACAATGACGTGTTTGCAAATACCTGAACAGCATAAGCAACACACCACTAAACATAAGGGTTTGAGGGCAGTGTTGGAGACTTTACCGTTGATGGAAAAAACTGTAACAAATCAGGGTTTTGGGGGTTATCTAATCTGTCAGAATTACACAATGCCAAGGGAAGTTAATGGGCATTTCTTGTGCAAGCGGGAAACGAGGACTGATCGACGCTTGTATCCTGTATCCGCGTATCCAGATGTACATAACATATCCAGCTTTGGCGCGTGCAATGCCAAAGCCAGTGGGTCGTGCTGTAATGCCTTTCACTGACATTGTATTGTTTCTTCATAGTGAAGAGATCCACCGCAGCCCAAGATGGCAAGGGCAGTGGTGGCGGTGAGACGGGCACAAGGGGCTTATGGGGTCAGCTCACGTCGTATATAAAGGAAACCCATGCCCCTGCTGCTCCCTTGATCTCCCCCACCACTGCTCTCCCCGTCTAGGTGTGGCAGGTGGCGGCGTAAGAGTGGGAAGTTCGCTCCCCAGGTACAAACTAGCCATTTTTTGGGTGACATGCAGCCTCACCTAAGATGCATTTCATTTTTTAGATATTGAATATTTATGATGTTTTGAGGAACTTTGTGTGGTACAGTTTCATTGTAATTTGTATCATATGTAAATAGACTGTGTACTTTTGTATTGGTGTGTATTTTTTCTTTATTGAAGCCTTGGAGTGTTCAATGCATTTCGTTTTTTTCTTATCACTGACCAAAATGGAGGTTAGAATATCAGTATTATTCATATATTGGTGGCTCTGTGGTGCAGTGGTCGGCTCGTGACCTAAAGGTTGTGAGTTCGATCCTGGATCACGGCAGCTTGTAGGTGAGAGGGGCAATGCTCTATAGCACAACTATATGGTAAAGAGTTACCTGTTCAGGGATATTATTTAACCACCTTTAGTAGCCTACAGGGTATACTTAAAGCTGTGCGTGTGGTTTTGTTTTCAGTGGATAAGGTAAGCATTAAACAAGATTATAAACCAGTCAGGTGAGCAATGATTGGTGGTAATTACTCAATTATTTTTATTATTTTATTACTTGACTTGTTACACTGCAGAAAAGAAGCATAGTAAAACTACAGGCAGCATACCCATCGTACAGAGACCTCTTAAGATATATTTCCTAGACCGGGAGACTTGGTAATGACTACTTTTTATGAAATATAAAAGTTCAATTAATTTCCCGCCAAATATTAACTATAATTATACCAAACACTTGTGGTTTGTAAACACTACTATTTAAACCAAAATTAGTTATCCATTATATACATAGTTTATTTACCATATTATCTCTGTATTCATAATGGTTAGAGAAAGAGAAAAGAAAAAAAAATACTGTTTAGGCTTGGCGTGACAGTGTATTGTTGTGTTTACCAAGATGGCCTCGTCAGAAGCGGACGGAACTAAGGTGGATCAGTGGAGAAAACAGGTATATACACCTATATACACGGGTCGGGAATATAATCATCACACAGATTAGTAATATCCCTCTCTATCTCACTGCAAAATAAGAATGAGGAGCGAGAGTTGGAGGGGTCCGGGAAGGGTGAGAGACGGTGGTCACGGGAAGGTGAGTCAGTGTAGCAGGTGTTGAGTTACCACTACGCAGATTAGTCGGTCTCAGGTGTGTGCCGTGCCACCGTGCCTCACTTCATTACCTGCTGCCACCAACACCTGGAGGCTAGTGATGTTCTAATGTGTGACCCAGTAGTGGCAGAGTACAGTGTGACATCAAGTGTTACTAGTGTTGCAATGTGACATTAAAGTGTTGCAGTGTAACAGTCATCAACACATGATTAGAACGTCACAGGTGTACGTGACGACGCAGTAACACAAATACCAGTGATTATTAACATTCCCTTAGTCACTGTCATAATATTGTATCCTAACATCACTATTACGTCACTCATACCGGAAAAGATTTGACATTAGCTGATAAGACGATTACTGGTGATGTGTGTGCGTGTGTGTGTGTGGGAAACAGCCTTATAAAATCATCTCGTAGGCAGACCAATGTGACAGTGACAGTGCTGTTGTTATGCGTTCCAGTGGAGGAAAAAGAGAGGAGATAAGGAAATTAATTAAGAAGAGAAGATATGAAGAGATAAAGAATTATAGAGAAAAACAGAGCTTAACCACAGATCATAAGCCTTAAAATTGTAAAAGGAGGAACTGATATAAAGGCAAATCCTGCACATAGAACAGAACATAACATTATTAGAGTGGCAGAACAGTGTGATAGGAGAGTGATGCGTAGGGTGGTGTGAGTAAACCTGAGTGAGGTGTGGTGGTGACTATGAATCAGGTGACCTCAATACACAAAAGGCCACACTCGCACACCCATGACACCTGCTCACCCACCCTAATGAGAGGACTACCTGTGAGCTACCTGGGGATAAAATAGATGACCTGTTTATCTCATTATTTTAAAGTGCATAACATTCCCAGTACTGTTAATGGAACGTAGTCAGACTGTCAGACTTGCAAACTTTAGAATACCTTTCTTTTCGTCTTCCTTTCACTCTGACATGACAAAGTGTTCAGTAGATAACCAGAATAAATAAAGCTTTCTCTCCTCTTGATCTTCATTTCACTCTAGTATGACAAAGGACAGTTAACCAACATTATAGACAGTAAGAATGACAGTAAGATTATCCCGTGACACACACGCGTCTCACCTACAGGGAAGGTGTTAAGTATTGCATTAGCTAGAGGTTATCCATATACTGTGTGTCATGTGTGTGGTAACTTAGGATAGAGTGAAGGTGAGATTCAAACCTCCCTTCCACAAATTCTAGGGTACGTTAATGACAAAATAAGGATCCGGTTAATTTGACCAATTTTGGTTAGGCACTTTTAGTACTATATGTATAGTGAAAGGGAGGTTAGGATAACATAAGGTCTTACTCATTCTGTTATACATCCTTCATACTTTATAATACTAGTGAAAAGGAGATTAAGATAGGAAAAGGTTTTACTCATTCTATTATACACCCTTAATACTTTATAATGTTAGAGTGAAAGGGAAGTTAGGATGAAAGAAAGGTTTATTCTATTTAGTTAGCTGTCCTTTACATTTTATCATGTAAGAATGAAAGGGAGATTAAGAGGAAAGGTTAAGTGCCCTTTACTCGTTGCCATGCCATAACAAGATCATTGAGAGGAGAGAATGATTATTTAAAGTTTGGGTTCCACTAATAACGCTTCAATCCGCTTCAATCAATTGTACTTCAATCCGTTGGACATTATATTGAAAAGATGAAAGTTATAACAGCCAAGTGTAATGGTTTTCAGTGGAATTATGTGGTTCAGTTACATCATTGTCATCATCTTCCACTTGTTAATTAGGTCATTGTATATATGCATAACCATCATACAGTTGGTATTTAATGCACTTCATTATCTTCATAACAGAAACAGGACAATGTTCCCACTTTTTATTCCCATTCCAATCCCTTTAAACATGCGTAGAAGACACAATTACTACATCCAACACCAAGTAATGCCGATCAATTCACCCGTAAGTGTGTGTGGGTGTGGGTGTGCGTGTGCGTGTGTGCGTGCGTGCGTAGGTGTGTGTGTGTGTGTGTGTGTGTCAAGAGCAGCAGGATGTTATAGTGTTGTGTTGTGCTTGTTGTTTTAGGTCATACAATAACTTGCTTGTCATCTTCATGCAATGCAATGTTTAGGTTTTGTGTGATGTGTTAGTAATCATATTTAATACTGTATTAATGTCTTTGTGAATGTATTTATGACACTTTATCATCTCAAAGAATACCTCAGGAAAGTCTGTAAAGTTTTGCCTACTTAGAGAAATCAACCTGAATTCATCCTATTTAATCTAAAAGTGTTTAATTTCCTTTTTTACAAGCTTTATTGTGTTACCTCTCCTGCAACAACTAATTTTGTAAGTAACTTTTAATAAAATAAACACTGAATTACGACAGGAAAGCAAACAAGATTATTACCATGTTCAAGTATCCTGGAACACCTTCAATATACTCTAATACAAACAGTCCTTTAACCCTCCCTCAGCTAATGAAAACAGTCCATCTTTTTTTATATATATATATATATATATATATATATATATATATATATATATATATATATATATATATATATATATATAGACAAGTGGGCTATTTTTATTACGTTTTTTATTGCCCTTGGCCTGTTTTCCAATAGCATAAAAATGAATATAATACAAATAGTAACATTCTTTCACCCTCCCCTCAGGTGATGTTGGGTACGCTGCCCAATGACTTCCTCCGCATGCCACAGTCCCGGGTGCAGACACAGGAGGAGGTGGACCGTGCCACCGCCCTGCACCTCCAGCACCAGATGATGGCGCAGCCCCAGCAGGCTGTGGGCAGGCTGCAGGTAAGCACTTGTGGGGTTTTTTAATAATTGCTCCAAAGGTGAATACACTTACCTAGCTTTTATACACTGACATACATAGTTTTTTATATGCAATATTGACATTATTAGTTAAGTAGTGTCGTATGGTATCAACACTAGTACTTGTATAGTGGGAAATATTGATGTAACATGTTATATGAAGCTGATTTCACTTGTAGACAACCCAATGCTCTCCTATCTCCATGTTACAAGACAGATTTTTGTGAATATTTGGCAGAAAAATACGTGTGTTGCAAAGTGTCAAGTATGGTAAGCCAGCCAGCCAACCTCACCCATGCAGTGCCAGTGCCAGTGGGGAGGAAGGGCTTGGCATCAGGGGGAACTTATACTATTAAAGCTTAAAGCTACGTAAGCCACAGATAAGCTGCCAAGCCATGTATTGTAGTGAGCTGCCGTTAGATGACCAAGACAGACTTGTATAAAACAGAAAACGCCTTACATGATGTAGCAAAGCAAAGGAAGATTAGTAGTATAAAAAAAGTATTGTCATCATAATTAATAGGAGTTTTATTATAATGTTTTTTGTTATGATTCATTTGTTAAGTTAGTGTTGATCCTTTGATGTTGATGTAACAAAAGAGAGGTTGATGTAGGGACATTATTATGACATTGCTGATTAATTTAACTTGACTTGATGTAGGTGTGACAATGTTGACACGTTGACTGTACTGGTGTTGACATGACCCTAATGACGTGATGGTGTTGCAGATGACGGTGGTGTCTGCGGTGCTCAACAAGAACTATGGCATGACAAGGATGGACCCGTATGTGCGAGTGAGGGTGGGACACTACATTTATGAGACTCAGACCGACACCAACGGGGCTAAGACTCCACGCTGGAGCAAGATATTCCAAATGTGAGTTGACGTTATGTGTTAATGTGTTATGTGGTGTTTTGGTGGTGGTGTGTGGTGATGGTGTCTTATGGAACACTAGGGTATGTCAGTGTGTTCTGTGGTGGTGTTTGGTGATGATGCTTTAGTCACAAATTTTGTGTTAAAATCTCCCTTATGTGTTAGCAGTGTTCAACCTCAATTTGTTCTTCATCATAGTACACCTATTCTGGATGCACTTCGTTTATTCACTAACAAACATTATCCATTCATTATCCAGCCATTCCAAACACATTCACTATTCAACATCCAGTTACACAAGATTCAAGGTCACACAACATAACTAACATACAAACTCAATTACTAACTAACTACACATTTTACCCCTACAGTTTCCAGTTCCCAAAGGGCGTCAATACCATACACATTGAGATATTCGATGAAAGGACGCTGACTGATGACGAGTTGATCGCTTGGGTGAACCTACCCATCCCAGAGACAATATTCCAGGTGTGTGAAGGGAAGGGAGAGGGATTGATGGGTGTGTGAAGGGAAGGGAGAGGGATTGATGGGTGTGTGAAGGGAAGGGAGAGGGATTGATGGGTGTGTGAAGGGAAGGGAGAGGGATTGATGGGTGTTGGGAGCTGGAAGGATAGGTGTGTGGGTGTGTACATGTGTGGGTGTGTACATGTGTGTGTGTGTACATGTGTGTGTGTGTGTGTGTGCAGGTAGTAGTGTTAATGAAGGGTGTGTACAAATTAATATACAGTAAAGTAATGTAAAGTAGCATGTATTTTCCCTGTTTATACCTCATTTTGTTGTGCTAAATTCTTACTTTCCATCATCACTTCACATTTAGTTCATAGAGATTCAATTTAAAAAAACCATCCACTAATGCATACATGAATTATGTCCTTTATTTATGGGGGTTTTTTTGAGCCTTGATATGAATGACAAGATGCGATTCTTCTGTTACCTGCTGCTTGATAGGTGAGGTGGGGTGAGGTTTGGTTAGGTGAGGTTAGGTAAGTTAATGAGTGTCACGCCTTGTTGCAGGGTGAGACTGTAGACGAGTGGTACAGTCTGTCGGGGAAGATGGGCGAGGGGCAGGAAGGAGCCATCAATGTGGTCTTGTCATATACGGTAAGTTGTTCATCCTCTCTCTCTTTCTTTAACACAGACAAGTTATTTATGGTGAGTTGTTTATTCTCTCTCTCTCTTTTTTTCTCTTTAACACAAAAAAGTCATATATTGTAAGTTGTTCATTGTCTCTCTTTCTCTTTTCCTCTTTCTTTAACACAGACAAGTTATATACGGTTAATTGTTCATTGTCTCTCTCTTTCTTTCTTTAACACAACGTCTCCCGCACCAGACCTTTCACCCAATCCTTCACCTCCTGGTTGTGTTCCTTCCAGACGGCACCGGCCATGCCCCACAACTTTGGTCAAGTGATGATGGTGCCGCCCTACACATACCCAGAGTACACCCAAGTCCCCGTCTACACCCTCCCACCCAACCAAAGGCCTCCCACCTCCTCCCCGTCCCCGCCACGCCCCGTCTCAGAGGAGGATTTGAAGCAGGTGAGGTGTTGAGTGTAGTATTATTTGGGAAGATGATGATGAAGATATATTATTATTATTATTATTATTATTATTGTTGTTATTATTAAACTTTTAAAACCAACAATCTCAGTACATATATCGACCTTTTTCTCGCACTGTTCACCTTCACGTAACTCTGACACCAACAGCTTGGAGAAATGTTCCCTTCGGTGGAGGCTGAAGTGGTGAAGTCAGTACTGGAGGCATCGAACGGAAACAAGGAGACGGCCATCAACTCCCTCCTTCAGATGCAAGACTCGTGAACTGCACCACCACCACCAGCAACACCAACACCACCACCACCGCCTCACTGACTTGCTGACTCGGATTTCTTCATGAATATTTAGTTGTTTTTTTATCATCCTCTCTTGGTTTTGTTATTGTGTATGTGACAAGGAGGAGGAGGAGAAGGAGGAAGATTAATAGTATCCAGTAAAAAGTAATTCATTTATATTTTATTCTCAACACTCATACAAACCTGTGATGGAAGAGGAAGTAGAGAAGAAACCAGATTAATGAGAGGAAAAGGGAGATACACATTATATATTTAGTGATAATGGTGAAATAAAGATACAGAAAGAGGAACTTATTATAATGAAGAGAAAGAGAAGAACTGAGGATGAGATTGATAAAAAATAAATGGGGAAATTGTCGGGAAGGAAGGAAAAAATATAAATAAATACAGGAAAGAAAGAAAAAAAATAGATACAGGAAGGAAGAAATAAATATAAAAAGATAATTAAACAGGAGAGAAGACATTAAATACTGTGTCAATTATAACCAAAGAACATTTACCTGAATATGAAGAAATTAGTGATTTGTAGTAAGAATGTAAGTGATACGAAAAGAAACTGTAAAAAGAAAGAGTAAAGAGAGAGAGCGGATTGGTATATATGATTTGGTGGTAATATAGTAATGAAAGTTTTTATATTAACTTTCCAGGATATAACTTAACACATTCTCACTTTAACTCACTAAAGAGAGAGAGAGAGAGAGAGAGAGAGGTATGACTGGGTGATAAATTGAAAGTTTTAATATTATCTCTTTGTGATGTAACTTAAATAAATGACTGGATTATTTTGTTAGTGTGTATTATGAAGGTATTTATAAAGTGTCGAGTATGTGAGTATATAAAGTATATAACTTATGTTGTTGTCATTATCTTATATGTGCTTCTTGTTCTTGTTCTTGTTCTATTGGAATTATATTAGTGTTTGAGTATGTAATTCTATAATTGAGTTTTTTTTCTTCTTCATCATCATCTCTGTCGTTTAAATTTTTCTTCTACTTTTTTTCTTCTTCATCTTTAATATTTATGATTATGCTGACACAAACCTCTTATGTGTGTGTGTGTGTGTGTGTGGAATGATGATGAAGTTGGACAGTTTGTGGTATTTTTACGTACATGTATTTCTTATTTACCAGGATTCTCTCTTAGTTTTCTTTTCTCTTCTCTTGTTCTTCAATTTGTCATTATTTAAGACATATTAACAAAAAACGGTTTGTATCTGCTGTCGGATTAAAAAAAAAATGGTAATGTTGTATTTCATAATTTTTGGCATTATACTATTTAGAATTGTATCCCTTTATTTAGAGATTCATGTATACCACTTCAGCATTTATTCACGGGATGTGTGTGTGTATAGGTGTGGGGAATGCCTACTTGTATGTATATATATAAAAGAAAGAGAAAGATGTACGTAAGGGTAAATATCAGTGACTAATACCAATAATTGTTTCATACTAGTATTACTCATCAATTATTGTATTGGACTGGAAAATTATCTTATTTATTTCATATAGCGTCACCTAGTACTCCTAATGCATTTATTTATTTATTCTGCTAAGCTTCACCAATCTTACCTATGTGAAGCTTGAACTGACTGGTGACTTGTGGGTGTTGACTTTATCTAACTGGCTGGTGACTTACGGAATCAGTAAATGGTGACAATGTTAGTAGATGTGACTTTTTTTGTGACTTGATAATGTTGGTTGATTGGTGACTAAGTTGACGTAATGGTGACTTAAAACCAGCTAGTAATGACTGAAACTTGGTAATGATTTCACTAGCTGCTTGTTTGACTAATGGTGACTGTTATAACTGATTGGTGATGATGCCCAGTCTGCTTGGTGACACTGGTTCTACGTAGGATGTAATATAACCAGTTGGTGATGTCAGAGATTGGTGATAGCATCACTAACTGCCTATATAACTTGTGGTGAATTAACTGGCTGGTGATCTTGGTGACTTAAAATAACTAACTAGTGATGTCATGACTTGGTAACATCACTAGCTTCTCATCTAACTAGTGATGTGGTGACATTACTAGCTGGTGATAGCATACTAACTAACAACTTGGTGACTACATAACTAATTGGTGGTGATTTAACCTGATGGTGACTTGACGGAACGAACGTAGTGGTGATGTAGTGTTACTGTATTGTAGTAGAACCAAATTATAACTTGACCTAACCTAACTGGCCTTGCTTAGTATGTATCCTGTGATAAGTCATGTTTTTGCTCATGTTCGGGGAGACAGGGTAAATTTTGAAATATTTCACCTCACTGGGAAATTAATGTATAAATAGCCAGATAGACAGCCATACTATAATACTTTTTTATTTACGTATAACTCGCCTTGAAATTAATACATAAACAGCCAGATAGACAGCCATGCAAACATACTTTGTTTTATTTACATATACTTCACCTGGAAATTGATACATAGACAGCCATACCATAATACTTTTTATTTACGCATTTATCTTTTAGTATTTATAAGGAAGGCTGATATGAAGGAAGGGCAATGAAAAGTATATAGAAAAAAAGGTCACTCCTATTGCAACTCCCAGAAAGTATATATATATATATATATATATATATATATATATATATATATATATATATATATATATATATATATATATATATATATATATATATAAGAAAAGGGTTTGTCCAATTTACTAATGGTAGTGTACATGGTGATCTCTCTATTAACATTAACCAAACCTTCACTCTCCCTCTAACTCATTCACGGCATGATTAACTTATAAGTGTGGGCATCATTATTATTAGTTATTATTATTATGTAGTTACTTTATTTTAGAACCTGTGTTAGCTAGAAAAGTGTGTATGTACGTCCAGATAATTCATTGATCTGTTTGTGTGTGTGTGTGTGTGTGTGTGTGTGTGTGTGTATGCGTGTGTATGTGTGTATTGTAATAGCATATGTATGGGTGTAAACTGTAATAATGAAAATAAATTATTACAGACATTGAGTGTTTTAATAGCTTGAGAGAAAGAGAGGAATGCTAGTTTTATTTATTTATAAACTTCTTTTCAACGTTTCTATGACACTTTATTTTTTTTTCCCCTCTCTGGTGCTCTCGTTCATAAGTGTAACATAGGTTATAACACTTCTCTGTTTCCATGCTATTAAGAAAACATCGGAAAAACATTAAATAGATAAATGTCATGAATTTAAAATTTTGATTTCTGGCGCTTGCTCCTTTTTTTCATCAATTAACTAACTTAACATTTGATTTTAAAGTTAAGGAAGAACTCTAATATAAACTAAATATAAATATAATCTTGAGGCAATCCTTGAGCATCGGTAATGCATGGAGGAAGTTATATATTTTGAAAATCTGGAATAGAATATGTACCACAAATGCTAATACAGTATGTAGATCCTATAAGACGATATATATAAATAATATTATTTGAACACATTTCCAGCTCAAATTTTAGTCTAAAAAACAATAGTTAATGTGGTATCTTCCATAGATTGCATGTAATAGATCATGCATTATACAGCAGGGGAAGGAGTGGTGATTACGATGCAGACACCAATTATACGAAATTCCTGCCATTATTCCTTGTGTGATGGAAGGAATGAGCGAGTTAATGCGAATAAAGAAAGCGCATGGAAGGAGTTATGTTAGGCGTTGTGTGAAAGGCTGCATATGGGAGCTCATCGGTGACCTCGAGTGAAAGGGGTGTAACATCAGCACATATAGCGGTGTAATAGGTAAGTGGTAATGGTTGTTTGTTGGCAAGAATCAAGGCTGTAACACGTGTTACCTGTGGCTAGTGTATGACAGGTGAATGCATGGTGGTGGTGGTGGTGGTCAAGGATTATATACCTGTATGTAATCCTTGGTGGTAGTGTTGGTGGTGGTTGGGTAATGTGATGTAGGAAAGTGAGAAGCATGCGGTATTATAATTCAATACAATGTGTCTAACTTAAAGAGGTAAGTTTTCAATGATATGATCTGTAAACGAGTACTTTCCACGGACCTACCACGATCCTCACACACTCACATCTGTCCGGAGCTGACTGGATCGTTACGAAGCAGAATATTCATGATAGCGCAAAGTGAAACAATTAACCTACAGAAAAAGATGTTTAGGAATAGGTATGGTGGCGCAGTGATGGAGTAGGTGATTAATGTAGTAACAAGTAGTCTGCGATGCTGATTTGTGGCGTGTGGCGTTATGGCGTTCAGAACATTATACAGTAAAGGCGCCTTCACACTAGCACTTTTTAATAGATTGGGAGTGAAACCAGAGATCATTCAACGAAATATACCATAACGATGATTTTGCAGTCTCGTTATAAAGGCATTTGTGACCTCATAATAATCAATACAAATTATACTTATATATCGGATAGATTAAAAAAAAAAAAAAAAAAAGGACTTATAGTGCTATTATAATTATGATGGTGAGGGAGAGGTCCATCTATAAATCAGCGCCACTTTTTTCAAGGTCATATACATATTTGAGTAGAAACAGGTGATAAGGTGGCACTCTTCACACTTGTTAGGTATGTGAAAAGTAGGGGATGAGATGCAGATGTACACGTCATAGCACCTTCACCTTCCTCCCTCAACCCTTGCTAGTGTTGAGACCGGTGTAGGACAAAGAACAACTGTTACAACACAACACTAGCGGCTGTTTAAAGGATGCAACACTATATACTTAACAGGCTTGAGCGTATATAACTGTTGCCATGATGAGATGGAGGCAAGGAAACGCTAACTCAAAGGTAATTATCAACTTTTGATGTTATCTTGAAATTCATGTTTTTAATTTTCACGATGACAATTATTTATTGTTGTGTGTGTGTGTGTGTGTGTGTGTGTGTGTGTGTGTGTGTGTGTAAAGGTGTTGCTTAACTCGATGCCTATAATGAACTCAACGTTATGGTTGGGCTACTGAATATTTATACACATAGTTGTTTGTTTCTGATCAATATATAAGCAGTGTTGACATTTACAATCTCCCCGCTGTCTTGAATATGTATGTGTTGCAAGCATTGTCATTATTGTGGCTGAGTATTGGTGTCACATGCGTTACTAGGACTAATATATTATAGATGTCAAGACACTCGACTGTTTCTGTGAAGCGTTCATAGTGCCTTCAGCCATAGTGCCTTAAAATAGTATCCTTTATGGTTATTACTATTATTATTATTATTATTATTATTATTATTATTATTATGATTATTATTATTATTGGTACAATTTTACATCTTCACCATAATGACGTTTGTTTACATCTGCGTCTTGCCTCTGCTTCTCGTCCAACTCCCTGCTTTTGATCATAGAGAACATTTGATAGCTTCTATATTAATGTAACCTAACCTAACCTACCTAACCAAACCTTAACCTACATTGATAAGTAACAGAACCTTGTTTAAACCAAACTAAACTTTATTTTTCGAAATGTAATTAAGAAAACATTCTCAAAATGCATCAGGTAATGCAAATATATAACCCTGAATTCTCTAGAGCATTATGGTGAAGATGTAAAATACCTTATTATTATTATTATTATACTGATAAATGTATACAGTTCAAGTGTTACTGTGAAGGCATACGTATAGGCAAACAGATTCAGTCGCTAGCCTTGGTTAAGCTCAAGAATTATAAATAGATAATCCTTGGTTAAGCTTTGAGTAAAGCTTCGTTTGGAATTAAACTATGCGTGATGCCGGTGTGCTTAGGTTGGTCACAGGTACTGAAATTTGCATGGGATGTAAGGCTGAGGTTAGTTTATGATTGCTATTATATATCAATGTGTTTATTGGTTTACTTATTTGTTTATTTATTTATCTATTGATTGATTGATTGATTGATTGCTAGGCGCTGAAACAACGGGGTCATATGGCACCTAACGAATGATTAAAGATCGTAATTGTTAATGTATATAAAGGAAAAGATGATACCTTGGATACTGGTAATTTTAGGGGTAATAAAGTGTTTCGACCAGGTTATTAAGATAATAGAAAGATTTATGGAAAGGTTTATAAAGGACAAAAATCGCTTAGATGGTAAGAGAAAAAAAAAATATATATATATGAGGAGAATCACTACAACAACAACAACAAATATGTAGTTTTGGCTTTAGAAGTTTAGACGAGGCAGGAAATACTCATGATATATTGTAGGGCAGATGCAGGAGAGGAAACATATAATTAAGAGGAAAGAACTGCATTTTAGTTTTTTTTTTTATTGATCTAGACTCATTCTAGATTCTTTGATTTGATTTTTTTTTTCTTTTTATACATTAAAAGGGAACTAGCCAAGGGAAAACAAAAATACGTGTAGCCTAGTGGTTGAATGGTCTAATGTTAGGAAATTGAGAGTGGCATGGTTATATTTGTGATTGTAGTGTAATCAAGTAAGGGTGAATGGGTAGTTCAGTGATTAGTTATATGTAAACAATGGTGTGTACTGTGTAGGGTTCCGTCTTGAACCCGTACTGTTCACTATGGTTCTTGAAGTCTGTTTTTGTTATTTAATTAAGGATAAAACTCGTGTGTGAAGTGATGTTTGTAGGTGAATTGGTGCTTTTTGGCTTCACTCAGCACTTATGTTAGGGTAAATCTGAATAACTACTGCTCGGACGATATCGATATGAATATGAAGTCCTACATATTATTCATAATGTACTCAACACATCTATGAAGGTTTCAGGCAGTGCTCATCATTATATATATAGCAAATATAGGCCATATATGGCAATCCAGAAAAAAATTAGGGTGAAATACCTAAAGCTTATATAACCGAAACCTAACCGAACCTAACCTGACCTAACCTACCATAACCAACCTAACCTAACACAACAGAACATAACATAACTTCAAAGATATGCTTTGCGAGGTAAATAAGGACGAGCACCACCTGAAACCTGCCCAGGTGTTGAGTACACTACGTATAGTATGCAGGACTTCATATTTATATCAATATCGTCCGAGCAATAGTTATGCATATTTACCTGTGTTAGTTATTAGGTGATGAGTAGAATCCCTTTACCGTACATCCGTCTCTGTATTCGTTGTGGAGGAATGGAATGAGCGTATAGTTAATACGGATTCAATAGAGAGCTTTAGGGAAGATTAGACATGTTTATGGATAGGGATGATAGGTGGACATAGGTTGAAATTATATTATAGAGTTTATATTATACAGGAACTGCCTCGTGTGGACCTGATGGCATTTTTTTAGTTCCCTTAAATTGTTATGTTTTAATGTAACCTGGGTAATGATGGACCACAGACGCGGAACAACTCGTCTGCTGATATATACATATACATGATATGTACATATAAGATCAAGACAGTGTGACACAATATTTAACAATATGGTATTAGGAACATAGCAAGTTTATGAATTAGTATATGTTCAACTTACGTATTCTTGGTCTACCGAATGTTCCTGTTGTTGGTGTTGATTGTTCCTCGTGTGTGGTCACTTCAACATCTCAACAACACAACACAACACAACACAACACCAACACAACAGAACACAACAGAACACAACACAACACAAACAGTGGCGTAGCTAGGGTCCATTTTATTGGGAGGCACACGCGGGGGCGCACTTGCTTTTCTTAGGGGGGCGCACATAATACATGATTTTCAACTAAAGCCATGTTTTGAAATTTAAACATCTATATTATCCGTAAACAACTAAACAAGCGTAAGAAATTCAAGTTGAATATAATAATGTAAACAGAAAATTAATTATGTCCGTCACACTTGACAAGAATTGGCTTGGTGCAAAATAAACAACCATTATAATATGTATGTATGCATGTATGTATGTAAATTATTACATAATACTGTGTAATCAGTTATATACACTTCAATTACACTTTCATATGTGGCATGGCAATTGGAAATGATGTACAAAGTTAAGGGAAATAACTTAATTATAATATATCATGCATGTTCATAATAAAGATAGAAAAATATGCCTAGAATTCATTAAAAATGAACTGTACTGCCATTCAATTCTTGACCATTGAGCACCAATTTCATTAATATATCAACTGTTAGCTTATAACACAATTTAGTCATATATATAAATTAATTTTACAGCAAAAATTTTCCGTTGAGCTTTGCAAAAAAGCCTGTGACAGAACATGCTGATTACTAAATAGTAATCCATTACCGGTAAACATTTTAACTGATATGAACTACTATGAGATTCTTAACATTGTGACTGAAATATGAGTACTAATATCAAGACCACTTTCTGTCCAAAATTATTCTATATTCTTTACGTTACCAAGACAGACTGTCAGACATATACACATCGTATAACAAAAATAGTTTCTATTATATTCATAATAGAATTTTCACATGCAGAAGTCTAACCTACATTTACATAAACAATTTTACATATATACTGTTACAGATCACTTTGCTATAAAGCATAAATCTAGGTCTTCATATACCTAACCTGACTGACTGTGATCCGTACAACCAACAGTGATCGCAGGAAGAGTACACCAGGCTCTTCCTAACCAAAATACCGAATCAGGCGACATATGTCACCTCCTTATTCATGGGACCTGTCATTGGCTGACCACCAGTGACCCGTCCCTCATCTTAATCCTCAAATAATCCTCCACTCTCTCTCTCTCTCTCTCTCTCTCTCTCTCTCTCTCTCTCTCTCTCTCTCTCTCTCTCTCTCTCTCTCTCTCACACACACACACACACACACACACACACACACACACACACACACACACACACACACACACACACACACACACACACACACACACACACACACATACCTATTTGTATATTTAGATTATGTCTTATAAGTTTTATTTTATCCGCCTTTTAAATATAGATAAATGTTTAAATTATTCAGAGAGAGAGAGAGAGAGAGAGAGAGAGAGAGAGAGAGAGAGAGAGAGAGAGAGAGAGAGAGAGAGAGAGAGAGAGAGAGAGAGAGAGAGAAAAAAAAAACGAGTGATAAAAAATGAAAGAGAAGTAGGAGGAAAACTGTTAGCATCATAAGTAAATTCAAAAATATGTTTTGTATCGACAAATCTCTCTCACACAACACACACACACACACACACACACACACACACACACACACACACACACACACACAGAGAGAGAGAGAGAGAGAGAGAGAGAGAGAGAGAGAGAGAGAGAGAGAGAGAGAGAGAGAGAGAGAGAGAGAGAGAGAGAGAGAGAGAGAGAGAGAGAGAAAAAATTAAAGAAGTAAGAGGAAAACTGTTAGCATCAAAAGTAAATTAACTAATATATGTTTTTTATGTATCGAGACACACACACACACACACACACACACACACACACACACACACACACACACACACACACACACACACACCTTAATTCCCAAGGGTGCCTCGCCATGGGATTAAGAGAGAGAGAGAGAGAGAGAGAGAGAGAGAGAGAGAGAGAGAGAGAGAGAGGAGAGAGAGAGAGAGAGAGAGAGAGAGAGAGAGAGAGAGAGAGAGAGAGCATTATTATTATTTTTTTTATTATTGTTATTATTTATAGTAGTAGTAGTATTGTTATTGTTTCTATCAGTAATTATCATTATTGATATAACTATTATTGTCATTATTATTGTAATTATTATTATTATTAATATTCTTTTTACTATTACTATTATTATCAATATAATTTTATTTACTGTTATAATTATTATTAATATTATTATTATTATTATCATCATTATTATCATTATCATTATTAATATAATTTTCCTTATCATTATTAGTATTATTAATGATATAATTATTATGATTATTATGATCATTCTTCCCACCAAATGTCCCATCCCTCTCTCTCTTTTTTTTTCTCTCTCTTAACTACAATTTTGGCCTAAATACAAGGATATCGCTTCTGGACGTGTGTAGCTTTAGGCTATTTACCAAGTCGCATTCCCATGGGAGCAACCCTCACACACCTATACCTTCCTCTCTCTCTCTCTCTCTCTCTCTCTCTCTCTCTCTCTCTCTCTCTCTGTCTCTCTGTCTCTCTGTCTCTCTCTCTCTCTCTCTCTCTCTCTCTCTCTCTCTCTCTCTCTCTCTCTCTCTCTCTCTCTCTCTCTCTCTCTCTCTGACACACACACACACACACACACACACACACACACACACACACACACACACACACACACACACACACACACACACCTATTTGTATATTTAAATTATGTCTTATAAATTTATTTCTATTCACATATTAAATATAAATAAATGTTAGAATTATTGAGAGAGAGAGAGAGAGAGAGAGAGAGAGAGAGAGAGAGAGAGAGAGAGAGAGAGAGAGAGAGAGAGAGAGAGAGAGAGAGAGAGAGGATTATTTGAGGATTAAGATGAGGGACAGGTCACTGGCGGTCAGCCAATGACAGGTCCCATGAAAAAGGAGGTGACATATGTCGCCTGATTCGGTATTTTGGTTAGGAAGAGCCTGGTGTACTCTTCCTGCGATCACTGTGAAGGTTAGGGAGAGCCTCGCAGGGATTCAAAATAGCTATATTTTTCTGTTGTTATCTTTCTGCGCAAACACAGAAACAAAATGTTCCATGTCAATATGTTTTGCTCCGCTGGGGTGAATCCCAATAACTCCAAGTGATGAAAGTTTGGTATCAGACTTCGGAGGTAGCTTTTGATGAGTTGCATTGAGGAAAAACTCCTCTCACATGATGCTGAAGTTAGTGGCAGTACCAGTGCAATGTCTTCTTGCTTGTCGCAGCTCTACATCTAAGTACTCAACATCCACACAGTAGCTATTGTTCAGCCATAGGTTTCAAATCGCTCAAATCCAGAAAGTTTAAACTACGTGGATCTAG
>JAXIVD010001594.1:0-17500 GCA_036785275.1 Cancer borealis
GTAAATGTAATCTAGGACACATTCTATTACTTCATTATATAGTCTAATTTCATGGGTATGCAATTATTAAAAATCACCTTCGTTTTCTTCATATTTCTCTTAGAACACACTTTCTGGCTTTCTCTGTGCCACTGTAATATTATAGGATGTAATTAAATGATAAAGATAGGCGAGGTATGCAAATAAATACATAAAAAGAATCATGTTTGAATAGCCTGTTTGTGTGTGTGTGTGTGTATGTGTGTGTGTGTGTGTGTGTGTGTGTGTGTGTGTGTGTGTGTGTGTGTGTGTGTGTGTGTGTGTGTGTGTGTGTGTTGTGTGTGTGTGTGTGTGTGTGTGTGTGTGTGTGTGTGTGTGTGTGTGTGTGTGTGTGTGTGTGTGTTGTGTGTGTGTGAGTGTGTGTGTGTGTGTTTGTGTGTGTGTGTGTGTGTGTGTGTGTGTGTGTGTGTGTGTGTGTGTGTGTGTGTGTGTGTGTATGTGTGTGTGTAAGTGTGTGTGTTTGTGTGTGTGTGTGTGTGTGTGTGTGTGTGTGTGTGTGTGTGTGTGTGTGTGTGTGTGTGTGTGTGTGTGTGTGTGTGTGTGATTGATTGATAGATTGATTGATTGATTGATTTTTATTAAATTTTCAGGCTTTATAAAAAAAAGTATGGAGCCCAGCCCCGACAAAAAGAAAAACAATGTTACTACAATAGTTGCCTAGACTTATATCTAAATAGTTCATTCACATGAATTGCCACATTACCACTACCTGAAAATACTTAATACAACATTTAAAAATACAGCCAAATTCTTTAATACCTTTATATTACTTGTTTGCATTAATAAGATATTCTTAAAATGACTTGGTCTGTCTCTGTAATATCTTGGAATATATTTAGTTCTTAGTCTAATAATTTCTTCATTTTCACACTCAAACAATACATGATACTCGTCACCTAATACTCTTGCATTACATTTACCACAAACACGTTCTTCTCTTCTAATATTATTATATCTTCCCACGTTGACTGGCAGCCTGTTATTAGATGCACGTAACTTTGTCAACACAATGCGATTTGCTTTACTAAGTTTAACAAGATATTCTTCAAGGCAATAAATATCCTTATAAATATTGAAACTGCTTCAGATAGACTTCGATCTCAAATTTGCACTCCATGTTGCGATCCATTGATCCTTCAGCCTTATTTCTACAGCTTTCTTAAACCAAGTCGGATTAACCACAGTCTGTGAAACCCATACCTCTGACATACCACAATTATTACAAATATCCCTAATATACACAAGCCATGGTGAAGAATAAACACCTCTTTGATCAAGCTGCCACAAGCAACAGTACATTACATAACTAAGTTTACTTTTCTTACCAGTTATCAACCTATTCCAAAATTTATCATTCTACACTTAATACTTACATCTAGTGGGTAAACTCCTAGATCCCCATAAACTATATCATTACTTGTTTTCTTATGTACAAGCAACACATGCTTTAAACATTTTGTATGTGATAGTTCCAAATCTGGTATAACATTATAACCCCATACCTCTGATGCGCACATTTGTACAGATGATAGCATACTGCTGTACATTTCCAATTGTGTTACCACTGGTAAATCAAGATTTCTACTCGTTCCTATTACAGAATACATGACTCTCTTGGCTTGCTCTATTAATTGTATTTGACCTCTACGATACCTACCATTACTGTTAAAATTAATCCCTAGGTACTTGTACTCGTCAACAACTTCTAAATTTTCGCCATCTAACTGAAAATTGTAGTTATCATGATGACTTCAAGCCCTGTTAAATACTAGAATCTTTGTTTTACTATAATTTACCCTTAATTTCCATTCATTACAATAAGTACTAAGAGCTGACAGCACTCGTCTCATTTCCTCCTCATTATTACATAGAATCACCGTATCATCTGCATACATAAGAACGAGTAATTTCATGAGTCTGTTCACAAGGTCATCACATAAATCAAGATATTTACAATCTTGGTCAACTAATGCATCCTCAATATCATTTACATAATACTCGAATATTACATCTATTACACTTTTTAATAAAAAAAAATATGTGGTCTATGGTTGAATATTCATTGCCTGAACCCAGCTTGACTTTCTGTAATTACATCGTAAGTATCCGAAAATACTTTTATACGTTCATTTAAAGCACTAGTAAATTATTTCCCCTTGCAGCTCAGCAGAGTTATACCCCTATAATTATTACAGTCCTTCAAGTCTCCCTTATTCTTGTACAATGGTATTTTTACACCAACCAACCATTCAAATGGGAAATCACCAATATCAAGGACTATGTTAAACACATTTACATACAATGGACACAAAACATCTACAGTACTCTTAATATATTCATTCAACATCAGATCGCTTCCAGGACTCTTATTGTTTTTTTTTTAACTTGCAAATACATTTTATAATTTCCTGACTAGTAGTCGGGTTGTTGAGTATGGGTGAGGTGTCCTCGTTATCACCCCAAACACAAGTAAGACTTTAATCAGCGTAAGTTTCGTCAGAGAGGTGTTTGAAGTGTTCATATAAATTTCCAAGTGTAACTGGGATGTCCTTACCTTTCTTATAGCCTTTTAATATTTTCCAATACAGTGAAGGGCACTTCGTTCTATTTTCTCTTAGCTGTTTAATTACTTTAGTTTTCTATTTATTTTGCACTCTTTTAAACTCACGTCTGTAGCTTTTACTTTTATTGATCATATTGTTAAAATTGGCACTAGTTTTCCTCACATTATACTTATGTATCGCTTTATGGTATTCTCTTCTGCTTTTCCAACATTTAGCATCATATCCATTCATACATGCATTGTGGCATTTTTTCTTATATATTTAGTTTTTAATACTGACGGAAAAACTTTAACAGCAGGGTCAAGTATAATATGTTTCAATTTATGACTCACTTCATCAACTGACAGCTCATCTATTTTTAAGATAAGATCATTTACTTTATGTTCATCAATACTCTTAAGGTAGTTATCTTTCTTCTCGACATTCCATCTTCCAGGTCTCACTTGAGTATTTCCTTTCTCTGCAATTATTACAATAGAGTTTTCTACTAACTTATTAAACTGCAATTGTGTGTATAAAGGACAGTGCACATCTGAGAATTACGGGTCAAAATTAGTACATTAAATTGAGTAACATACTGAGTCAAATTCCATGAACCAATCACATAATCTACAGTAGTTCTAAACGTAGTAGTAGCCTTACCAACTCCTCGGTCTTCCCCCAGTCTTCCATTATAAATTAGTACATGGTTACTTTTACAGACATCTAGTAACTTCTTACCATATGTTGTTCTATCCTGCGTTATATCCTCATTAACTCTATTTACTGGCAACCCAAGTGTACTAAAATCTTTAAAAATCATTCTCTATCGTTATATAACGATCACTGTCGTCACTAGCCCGTACAGTGTCCTCCATAACACCAGTATGTGCATTGAAGTCTCCACATATCAGATGGTAATGATCACTGTAGGAATGACTCAATAACAAATTATCTAATTCTAATAGTGTGTGGGTGGGTGGATGTGTGTGTGTGTGTGTGTGTGTCTGTGTGTGTGTGTGTGTGTGTGTGTGTGTGTGTGTGTGTGTGTGTGTGTGTGTGTGTGTGTGTATGTGTTGTGTGTGTGTGTGTGTGTGTGTGTGTGTGTGTGTGTGTGTGTGTGTGTGTGTGTGTGTGTGTGTGTGTGTGTGTGTGTGTGTGTGTGTGTGTGTTTGTGTGTGTGTGGCCACACTGTGGCCACCAGCCAATGCATTTATGGAAGGAAAACCTTGACCCAGGACTGCATAAGGGGGTCGTATAGAGCAGGAAGTCAGCTGTGTCCCGTGACCCGCCAGTATATATATTTTTTTTTTTTGAGTGAGTACTAGCTCTTGGTGTTTACTGTTCACTCCATTTAGATGTTTGTGTGATATTCACTTTGTCATTTTATCAAGTGTGCCCCTTTTTAACGTGTATGTCAGATGTGTAGAGATAAGCCCTCAGTGTTGGCAGGCGTGGGAGTGGCGCGGGTCGGGGCACTGCTGACTCCCCCGCACAATCCTGCCGGGTGTAGTCTATTGATTGTAAGATGCGCTTTAGGTTAGATATATACTTTATTTATTGCATTATTGTATAGCAGACCAGTATAAACTGCTTATTAATAAAGCTAAGCCGACATGTTTGTTTTTGGCACTTCAACATGATAATTATCGTGATAATGGACCTATAAGTCAATAGCAACATTCAATATCCTGAAGGTTGAATATGATAAGGATTCATGATGCTTAGTGTTGTGTGCGTAATCAAGTTTTGTGAACTGCATTTTGAGGTACTTGTAATATGAAAAATAATGTTATTTTTCTTAACGTGTGCGACAAACCTATATCCTCCATTTGATTTAACTATTTCACTATAACTTTGTGTTCTTTCCTTCCCCATATTTTACCTTGCCATAATTTCTTTGCCTTTTAGCGTAACCATATGGCCTCTGATGTCTGGCGCTTACTTTATTCGCATTAACTCATTCACTCGTAATGGGTGGATACATTTCATCATCATCATCATCGTCGTCGTCGTCGTCGTCATCATTCTCATTACCAAATGCGCCAAACAAGGTGTGTTGGTGTGAGTGTTTGGTGAAGACAGAAAGAGATCAAGAAGGAAACTAAAACTGTTCAATTTCATGACCATACAGATAAAGCACTTTCTTCCCAGTATGAGTAATGTTACTGAATCAATCTAAGAGATCTATTGACCTCAGTTTAAATGGTTTCCATTCTAATATAATGTTCTCGTCCTATGGTGTCAGTCTTGCCAATTATCATTTTCAGCAACTATTTATGTGCTCTTGTCCCACTACCTTCCTTATTCGTGAGGTGTTAGGACTTACAACCCATCTCTCTATTCCCTGTGTATCTTAACAGGTGACCAAAGGGGACACGTGCAGAGGCTAGGAATCCCACCTTTGGAAACATGTCATATTCCCACACAAAAAAAATAGTAGCAGAAGTCTCAGATTTTTTACTTTGTTTTTTCTCATTTGTTTGTTGCTACAAAAGATAATTCTTCACATTCAGATTTATGAAAATTTGTCATTTTTAATCTTCATATATTATCATATTGGTTCAGCACGTGATTGAAATCGTAGCAAGGAAGAAAAACGTAGTCAATATTCCAGAATTTAATGGTGAAGGGAATGAATGAATGATAAAGTAGCACAAAGGCTGCCATTATGGAGACGGGCATCAGTGTTATAAAAATTTGTAAAGAGTCTGGCCTAGTTGGGCGGCATGAGGAAGGAAGGATCCGAGCAAAAAACTAAGGAGAATAATTGAAATAATGACAAAAGAAAAATGAAAGTTTGAAGGTCAGGTAGGCGAGGTATGATAAGGGAATACGGCATTTAGCTTTATAGTGCTAGGCACATTTAGGTTCACTCCCACCATGAGGAGCACAGCTCGTGGCTCTTATTAAGGTCAGTATTAGTAGAAACAAATATGAGTTCCGACACCAGCCATATTTGTTTTTGGTGCACACACGCCACACACGCTCGCTTCGGTGCCAGTCAGGAACCTGTTGCCACAGAACTTTAGAAAAAGAATGAAAATAATAAAGATTATAATTAAGAAAATAATCTTGGTAGCTTCCCAGGATCGTGTGAAACAGTTTTATTCCTCCACTTGGGGAATGCTGACGTGTTTGCTGATGTGCGAAATTTAAACTCCTGCGAAATAAACACGGGTAGCTGTTGACGCATGCGCACCAACTTACACTCGACACGGAGAGGAGTAAACACAGCAAGGCCAAGACGGATCCATGGCGTTAGTGCGCAAGTTCTTTGCTTCTGCAGAGGTATGTTTTAAGAATGGTATACTACTGATAATGGTATATTACTGAGCTAGGCTGCATCTTTCTTGCTTGTGTTACATATTTGAAGACAGTGAGGTTGGGAATCATGAGAAGCGAGAAGCAGAACACGCAGCTTGTCCCAACATGGTTTGTGTAATTCCCATACTAATGTTACTGGTTGTAAATTATTAGTGCATGGAAAGCTGTGTACTGACTCAGGGTACATCTTTCCTACCTGTGGTGTGTTAGAACACCATTGAAGTTGAAAATGATGGAAATGAGAGGCAGAAATTAGGCCACGTACGCGTCGCTTGTATAAATATCGCATAACAAACACTAAGGAGTGGACCGGGAGGATGCTGCAGAACATTCACGGTAAAGACTTTTATATGGAATTTTTTTTTTGTATAATCTCGTGGCCCACTTTCCCCAGGATACAGTCCTGTATGTTTTGACCAACTGTCGTGGCTCCTTAGGGGATGGGATTCAAGAACGAGCTAAGTGCGGCCGAGGAGGACGTAATTATATTATCAGGATACACAAGAAAAACATACACCAGAAAACCTGTTGGTCTAGAACTAGGGTATCTGCTGGACTACATACTATTACTACTTCACTACGTGTTGGAGAACAGGATACAACAGAAGGCTCTTTCCCCGCTGACCTTGTCTCTGATGATCTTTTCGAATAATTTAATTAAAACTGACGTTATATTAATCGGACGATAGGTAATAGCTTGTTTCTTATCTCCTTTCTTAAAAAAATAGGGGTTATGTTTGCCCTTGTCCATGCTCAAAGCGTTCTAGCTTAGGTTAAGGATTTGTTACATAAATTTCCGCGATGATACTTCATCAGGACCGATCGATTTTTTGGAGATATTTAAGCACCTCATGTACATGATTTTCGTTTATTTCGGTTATTATATATCAAGCTTTTCTTCGTCAAACTCATGAAATATGTTCAACAGAAATGAGGATAAATGCGTCATTTTCCTCAGGAACAATGATACTGAACGTTAAACTCAGAATGGAGGTCATACCTTTGTCATCGCTGGTTAGTTTATCATCATCATAATCTACTACCAGTGGTCTTACATTATTGTTTACGGTTTTTTTTGCTTCGTATCGTTTGAAGTTGAAGAACATTTTGGGATTTTTCTTGGCTTCGTAGGAGATTTTTACTTCATACTCGTGTTTGCTTTTTCTTATCCTTTTCGTACGTTCTTTTGCTTTAATGCAAATGGAAGAAAAAAAAAGAGGACGTTCGTTGAAATATTTCAACAGAATCAATGAACGTCTTAGCCACCTTTTGAGATACGTTTTTAAGTGTATTAGAATACGAGGCATTACAAGGACACATCTGAATGTATCAAAGACATGAAGATAGTTTGTGGGAAGGTATGGGTGATACAGCTGTGTGGGAAGGCTTGGATGAAAGCTATATAGGAAAGAAGAAAGAAAAGTTGCGCAATTCTAAAGTCGATAGTTTGAGTGAAATGTAAGATTGGGAAAAACTTTTTTTTATGTGTGTGTGTGTGTGTGTGTGTGTGTGTGTGTGTGTGTGTGTGTGTGTGTGTGTGTGTGTGTGTGTGTGTGTGTGTGTGTATGTGTATGTGTATGTGTGTGTGTGAGTGTGTGTGTGTGTGTGTGTGTGTGTGTGTGTGTGTGCGTGTGCGTGTGCGTGTGCGTGTACGTGTACGTGTACGTGTACGTGTCTGTCTGTGTCTGTGTCTGTCTGTGTCTGTGTCTGTGTGTGTGTGTGTGTGTGTGTGTGTGTGTGTGTGTGTGTGCGCGTGCGCGCGTGCGCGCGTGCGTGCGTGCGTGCGTGTGTGTGTGTGTGAACATGAAAACAGCGAAAGGGAAGAATGAAAGATAACATTTTAAAATTTATTGACTCAATACGTAAAGCGTTTGAGAAAGAAAGAAAGGCGATTGAGATGGGTGACAAATATTAAAGTGAACTGGCAAGGAGCTTTGTGTCGATGAGCCTTTCTTGCCCGGGACAAACTTGAACTAGGCCATCGGCGGGGGACACAAGTGACGGCCACCAGTGTCCTCGTGTGAAACAGGCCTAAAAGGGGAAAGCCCGGAGCCCTGTCCCACTCATCTCCTACTATTTCTGATATGATTTATATTTTATATTTTCTTGGCATCCGTACTCATGATTTATGGCGTTTTGGGGCATAATACTTATAAAAATAGCAATTTTTATGGCATTTATCTAAGAAATCTGAAGAAAAAAAATGTCGAAAACTAAATATCATTTATTGCAAAAAAAGAAAGAAAAAAAAACAGAGACTACAGCTTAGCGTTTTGCTTCTCGTCAGCCACAGCCACCCACCCCCCCTCCTACACACACGCATAAGCACAGGCACACGCACATGGGCACGCGCGCACACACACACACACACACACACACACACACACACACACACACACACACACACACACACACACACACACACGACGGGGAGGAAGACAACAATCTTCCCCCTTCCCCTCTTCTTCACAGACACCTTCATCAAGCCCGATGAAAACCTGGCGTGTACACTTTGCATACTAGACACCTTCATGTTTAGCGTCATGGAGGTGTAAGTCTTGCAACGTGTGCTGTTGTTGGTGCTGTGGAAAGTGAACATATTTTTCTATTTTTCTACGAGGTTTTATGTTGCAGTTAGGTTAGGCTACGTCTTGCTTTTTTTCTTATGAGGTTATAATTTTACATGTCGCGGAGGAGGTGGGGGTTGCTACGTGAAATGAGTAACTGTCGCCTCAGTACTCAGTCCATCCCCGGCAGGTCAAGTCTGAAGGGCAGGTAAGGATGCTCTACAACAGGCACGAGACACATCACCACTAGCAGGAAGAGTGCAAGTTTGGCCAACACCCTTACCGTGCCGCCTTGTACAATACACATGTTTACGGGTTGAGGGCCGTGCGAGCGTTCAGTAATTCCTTCTTGTTCCTGTACAATACACGTGTTTACGGATTGAGGGGCGTGCGAGCCTTCGGTTGTTCCTCTTTGTTCTTTTTCGTCTTCGTTCTCTTCAAACATATTCCATTTAGTCCCACTGAAGACATCCTCCATCTCCTCGTGCGTGCAATTCTCCATCAGTTCGTTTAATTCATCATCTACATTTTGTTCGTGCGTTCTTTCATATGTAAAGCCTCCTTCACCTTCCTCTTCCTTCGTCCACAAGGTCTCGGCGCAATCCATCTCTTTTTCCAGGAGGTCCATTTCCACCATAAGGTCATCCAACGTTGATCGAATGTACTTTCCTTCTGCATGCGTTGTCCGCTGTGACATTTCCAACACTTGCATTCTTGTTCTGAGGACGGTTTCCTCAGGGTTCAAGGTAAACGCAACTATCGGCTCATCTTTGGCCTCGCACTTGGTACTACATATTTCGTCTTTTTCTGCCTTGTTTTTACATAAATCTTGTTCAGCAGTGACCTCTTGTTGTTCCCAGCGGGTCCTTTCAAAACGAGCGTTCTTGCAGCTCACGCGGAGGACGAGTTCGTTGGCATCGGCATCGTTCGTCTCCATGTGATTCAAGACATACTGGACGGGGGTGAAGAATTCGATCTTCCCTCCTCGCCTCTGCTTCAGCGACACCTTCACCAACGCCGACGGTGACCAGGTGTGGGCACGCTTCAGACGATACACATTCATGACTAGCGGCACTGAGGTGTAAAACTGGCTACTTGATCCTTGCTCCTTGTTATCGAAAGTAAACTTGGATATCTGTTTGAAGTAAGTTAGCGGCAGGCCGCAGCACCACGCTGTTGCTGGCGTCTGTAAGGAGAGCGTCACCCTCCGTGGCGGCTCGTGCTGGCCCTCGCCGACCTCCATCACACACTACTACTACTACTAATACTACTACTACTGCTACTACTACTACTACTACTACTACTACTACTACTACTACTACTACTACTACTACTATTACTTATACTACTACTACTACTACTACTACTACTACTACTACTACTACTACTACTACTACTACTACTACTACTATTACTACTACTTTTTTTTTTTTTTTTTTAATTCTACTACTACTACTACTACAGATACCTCCACCCCATGTTTATTTATTAAATAGACGAGGGCTCCACGAATTGGAGGTCAGTGGCCCCAACTCTGGTCGCCACTGACTGTGGCATCCAACCATATTACTACTACTTATCTACTATTTACTTAAATACAATACTTATTTACATATCTATATAACTATGCTGTCTACACTCTTATGCCACTCTCCACTACAGTGGTCTGGTAGTCCAGGCCAGCTGTATCGGTGGCTGTGGGGGCAGAGTATCGAGTACCCCTGAGACAAAGGAGGGCAGACCTGAGCAGGGAGAAAGAGACACGGCATCTCATCCAGGCGACAACGTGGCTCCTTGGCTGGTGCTTCTTTTCTGCGGTTATATCTGCTAGTCTTGAATAGAAGCACTTGGCCTTGGAGCCCATCCCGCCGGACGTGGTGAAGACCAAGGGCGTGAAGCTGCCCTGATCAACATGCAGAATCCTTTCCCCATACGCCCTGATTTTCTCCTGCTCATTCCTCTGGTGGGCAGTTTCCAGGGAGAGCTCTCGGTGGCAGGCGGCCATAGGATCGAAGATTCTGATGTCCATGAAGGCTCTCTGTCCTCTGGTCCAGAATCCACGAGCACTTATGTCCACCCGGGCCTCGTTGGCGGTGTTGGCCGTCCTGTACCGCATGTGTTCACCGTCCAGGGGAAGAAGAGTTGGTTCAGTGGAGACGTCGCGGCACACCTCCCTGAGCATGCTGGCCGTCACATCCCTCACCTCGTCGTGCCTGATGCACACGAATCCCCCCTTTTTACAGGTCATGGTGTGGTTGACATTGTTCGGGGATCCACATGCACAGGTGTTGGGAATTCCCTCCACTGGCCAGCCATACCTCAGAGCAATGGCATCTACAAATTCTTGTTTGTTAAGGCTGAAGCCTTTTGCTCTGATAGGCAGGCATGTTAGCCAGTTGGAAGCTCCCGTTTCCTGTGCAGTGTGAATTTTCCTCACGGTATCCGCTGGCAGGATGTATTTTAGCTGTTCCAACATTTCCCCTTGTGCTCTTTGCCTGTTTCTTGAGATGTTTTTTCTTAGCTCCAAGATCGCATTTTGGTCTGTTTCACCATGTGCGTCTTGAGCTACGATTTTTTCAGTGAGGGATCTGGTGAGGTTGATGGAGTTTAAATTCTCTTCATCGGCCAGTGTCTCAGGGGATGTGATCCCAATCCCACCCAGTCTTGGTGGAAGTGTCAGCAATGTCCTCTCGTCCTCCCCCAGGACGCGGGATCTCATCAGCGCTGGTAGAAAGGTGTTCCTGATGGAGTTTTCCAGGGGTCTGAGGAGAGGGCTGATGCCTGGGATGGTGCGCATGACAAAGCTCCATCGGTGTTGTAGGCCATGCGTGAATGCTGAGTAGGCTGCGTGTGGTTCTGTCCTGGCCATGTCAGACAGGACTTCCACCTCTTTCACCCACTCCGACACTTTCTCCCCAACATACTTCTCCTTGAACTCCGCTGTTCCAATTACTGCACCCAAATGTCGCTGTCCGTCCTTTGTCACAATGACCCCACTGCCATTGAACTGTTCCATCGCAGTGTTATAATGTTCGGGTTTAACAATAAGGACGGACTTGATGGCGTTGGGTGTGTATCCTATCGTAGGGCCATTGTCATTTACAAGGTTCCACCACCCCTTCAAGTCTGCAATTTTCCCTGCCCCTGACAGGTCATCTGCGTATGCCACTTGCTTCACATGTGTTTTTTCATACGCAATCACATCTTGAAGCACTGATAAGCCCAGAGCATACATTGCCATGGCCACTGGGTCACCTTGTGTTGTTCCCTCCATGGATTTCAAAACCTTAACCTTAACACTACTATTGCTATTATCACTTATGTACAAATCTGAAGGATCACTGTATGTGTTCTCAACATATGTCGCAAGTGATGGACATTTCGCTCGAATGTTGTGAAGCATTGTCTTTCTGTTAATAGTGTTAAATGCATTTTTGGCGTCCACTAACAGCATCGCTTCACATTCATCCTGGCCAAAAATCTTCCTCATGGCGTGGATGGCCGCTTCCCCGCCTGCCTGCTGTCCTGCACACAACTGTAGATTCCCTGCCGCTCTTCTTACATCCTCCTTCACCACCACCATGATGCACTTCCCTATAATTCGACGGAGAACTTCCCCAATACCGATGGGTCTGCACCCTGGCTTCTTGTCAAGGGGGATAAGGCGGCAGGCAGTCAAGGCGTCAACATGTCGACAGTTGGTGGCGGCAAGTTTTCTCGCTAGTGCTGCTAGGACGCTGCACAAGTCACCAGCAACACTGCCACAGTGAGTGCTGCTCAGCAGGCGGCGCCATCCTCTTGCATCCAAGCCTGAAGGACCCCCGCTGCCTTTTGTCTGAAGAGCTTTTTTCCAGACCATCTCTCCTGTTATCATCTCGTAGATAACGCTGTTTGACATTGGAAGGCATTCCTGTAATCTTAGTCCTTCAGAGTCGCTGGGTGGAGGATGTTTGTCCTACTACTACTAATACTAATACTATTTCTACTACTACTACTACTACTACTAGCAATGATTTCGCGCCCTGCAGTGTGTGTCTGCTCTGGTCAATGCTGTTGCAAGTTTCAGTCATTTTGTATATTTATTATTTGCAATATATTGTGAGCAAGGACAGGTAGACAAGGCCTGATAAAAATGAATTAACGTACAGACACACACACACACACACACACACACACACACACACACACACACACACACACACACACACACACACACACACACACAAGTTTTAATCTAATAGTATTGCCATCTTTTGTTACGCTAAAGCAGAAAAACAAAAGAATATATAAAATAAAAATAAATGTTTCTTAATATAAAAGACTAAATTGCATTGAAATTATAACTTATTTATATTTATGAAATAGATTAATATATTCATGTCAATAACCAGTAGTTGGATGATGTCATTAGCTATATACATTTTTTATTTTTCTCTCTCTCTCTCTCTCTCTCTCTCTCTCTCTCTCTCTCTCTCTCTCTCTCTCTCTCTCTCTCTCTCTCTCTCTCTCTCTCTCTCTCTCTCTCTCTCTCTCTCTCTCTCTCTCTCTCTCTCTCTCTCTCTCTCTCTCTCTCTCTCTCTCTCTCTCTCTCTCTCTCTCTCTCTCTCTCTCTCTCTCTCTCTCTCTCTCTCTCTCTCAAGTTCGTAAAATCAGGCTGGCACGGGAAAACAGGTGCCATTATTTTCCTTCTTTTTACCTTGTGATAAAACATTTCCTTAATTTATCTTCCTCATCGTGAAAGAATACAAAAAAATGTGCATTCAGTTAAAAAAATATATTAGTCAACTTCAGAATAATATTTGTTTACAAGAAATAAAGAAAATATGAAAAAAATATTTACTCAAGCTGACGGTAATTAGGTTTAGAAATATATATGTAGGTAAGAATTAATTAATAGGTGAATAATTAAGGGGTTGCTTACCTGTAGAAACAAATGTGAAAGTTAATTAACCTTGAAAAAGTAAGGCAAAAGGAAAGGAAAAAAAAAATCTTGCTGTTGATTCTAGTGAATAAAATAAATAGACAGATAGATAAAACTGATACAGATAGATAAATACATAGATAGGTAGATAGATAGATAGATAAATAAATAGATAGAAAGATTGAATGATTGACTGATAGATAGGTAAATAGACAGATAGAGGAGGAGGAGGAGGAGGAGGAGGAGGAGGAGGAGGAGGAGGAGGAGGTGGAGGGAGGAGAAGGAAGAGGAAGAGGAGGAGAGGGAGAAAAGGAGGGAGAGGAGGAGGGAGGAGGAGAGGAGAGGAGGGGAGGAGGAGGGGAGGAAGAGCATTGCCCACATACCAGTCGCACTGGCCTTCCTAAGTTTTTTGTCTTACATTTTCTGTCCAATTTCATCAAGCTCTGCTTTGGCTCCCACAGAGTTCGTTCCTTGGTCACATCTTAACTGTCTAACTGGGCCTCGTCGCCCTACGAAACGATGGTATGCCAT
Source organism: Cancer borealis (assembly GCA_036785275.1). NCBI lineage: Eukaryota > Metazoa > Arthropoda > Malacostraca > Decapoda > Cancridae > Cancer > Cancer borealis. The sequence continues at coordinate 13,929 of JAXIVD010001594.1, forward strand.
AAGGAAAGAGCTTGTATTCATGCTGTTTGCTGTTTCAAGATGTACTGCTCTCGACACTATGCAAGTATAAAGTACTCCGTATTTTTTTAGCTCTTTTCTACCCTCTTTAACAAAGAAGGGGCCAAAGAAATCAACTGCCGAATAAGTGAATGGAGGTGAGGGTTCCAGTCTATCTGTGGGAATGTCTGCCATCCTTTGTACTTGTGTGTCACTTCTAATTTTGCGGCAAATAACGCACTTGGAAATATGCCTAGACACAAGTGAAGATCCTCCTATAATCCAATAACCACATGATCTTATATCATTTCAAGTTATGCCCCTGCCCCACTTATTTTTGTTTATTAAAAGAACATATACGTGTTTATTTTTTATTCGCCTCTTCCTCCTCCTCCTACTGTTCCTCCTCCTCCTCATCATCATCATCATTGTCTTTATCATCATCATCATCATCATCATCATTCTTTTCCATTCGTCTCTATCAGATGCCTGTGTTCCGTGTTACTCCAGCTAAACTTCTCATCTCATCTCCATCTAGTTCGCTGTCTGCTCTGATTTTTTTTCTTTTATTCATTATCTCTGAATTACCATTTTGTTTCTCTAATTGTCCATCTAGTCTATGTTCATCGCATGTCGTTTTCTGATCATGTCCCCTTTTTTATCTTAATTGTAGTCAAGATATTTTGAACTTTGGTTTGTTCCTTAATCCTTGATGCTCTCTTCCTATCTCCAAGTTTCTGATCCATATGTTAGAATTGGTAGAATACACTCATTGTATAATTTTCTCTTTAGTGATAATGAGCGATTACTTTTCATAACATTGTATTGTCTACCAAAAGCACTTCATCCTATCCCTATTCTTCATTTGCATTTATTTATGATCTGGACATGCATCAATTTTCTGTCCTAAGTAAATGTAATCTAGGACACATTCTATTACTTCATTATATAGTCTAATTTCATGGTCTGGTATGCAATTATTAAAAATCACCTTCGTTTTCTTCATATTTCTCTTAGAACACACTTTCTGGCTTTCTCTGTGTCACTGTAATATTATAGGATGTAATTAAATGATAAAGATAGGCGAGATATGCAAATAAATACATAAAAAGAATCATGTTTGAATGGCCTGTTTGTGTGTGTGTGTGTATGTGTGTGTGTGTATGTGTGTGTGTGTGTGTGTGTGTGTGTGTGTGTGTGTGTGTGTGTGTGTGTGTGTGTGTTTGTGTGTGTGTGTGTGTGTGTGTGTGTGTGTGTGTGTGTGTGTGTGTGTGTGTGTGTGTGTGTGTGTGTGTGTGTGTGTGTAAGTGTGTGTGTGTGTGTGTGTGTGTGTGGGTGTGGGTGTGTGTGAGTGTGTGTGTGTGTGTGTGTGTGTATGTGTGTGTGTGTGTGTGTGTGTGTGTGTGTGTGTGTGTGTGTGTGTGTGTGTGTGTGTGTGTGTGTGTGTGTGATTGATTGATAGATTGATTGATTGATTGATTTTTATTAAATTTTCAGGCTTTATAAAAAAAAGTATGGAGCCCAGCCCCGACAAAAAGAAAAACAATGTTACTACAATAGTTGCCTAGACTTATATCTAAATAGTTCATTCACATGAATTGCCACATTACCACTACCTAAAAATACTTAATACAACATTTAAAAATACAGCCAAATTCTTTAGTACCTTTATATTACTTGTTTGCATTAATAAGATATTCTTAAAATGACTTGGTCTGTCTCTGTAATATCTTGGAATATATTTAGTTCTTAGTCTAATAATTTCTTCATTTTCACACTCAAACAATACATGATACTCGTCACCTAATACTCTTGCATTACATTTACCACAAACACGTTCTTCTCTTCTAATATTATTATATCTTCCCACGTTGACTGGCAGCCTGTTATTAGATGCACGTAACTTTGTCAACACAATGCGATTTGCTTTACTAAGTTTAACAAGATATTCTTCAAGGCAATAAATATCCTTATAAATATTGAAACTGCTTCAGATAGACTTCGATCTCAAATTTGCACTCCATGTTGCGATCCATTGATCCTTCAGCCTTATTTCTACAGCTTTCTTAAACCAAGTCGGATTAACCACAGTCTGTGAAACCCATACCTCTGACATACCACAATTATTACAAATATCCCTAATATACACAAGCCATGGTGAAGAATAAACACCTCTTTGATCAAGCTGCCACAAGCAACAGTACATTACATAACTAAGTTTACTTTTCTTACCAGTTATCAACCTATTCCAAAATTTATCATTCTACACTTAATACTTACATCTAGTGGGTAAACTCCTAGATCCCCATAAACTATATCATTACTTGTTTTCTTATGTACAAGCAACACATGCTTTAAACATTTTGTATGTGATAGTTCCAAATCTGGTATAACATTATAACCCCATACCTCTGATGCGCACATTTGTACAGATGATAGCATACTGCTGTACATTTCCAATTGTGTTACCACTGGTAAATCAAGATTTCTATTCGTTCCTATTACAGAATACATGACTCTCTTGGCTTGCTCTATTAATTGTATTTGACCTCTACGATACCTACCATTACTGTTAAAATTAATCCCTAGGTACTTGTACTCGTCAACAACTTCTAAATTTTCGCCATCTAACTGAAAATTGTAGTTATCATGATGACTTCTAGCCCTGTTAAATACTAGAATCTTTGTTTTACCCTTAATTTCCATTCATTACAATAAGTACTAAGAGCTGACAGCACTCGTCTCATTTCCTCCTCATTATTACATAGAATCACCGTATCATCTGCATACATAAGAACGAGTTATTTCATGAGTCTGTTCACAAGGTCATCACATAAATCAAGATATTTACAATCTTGGTCAACTAATGCATCCTCAATATCATTTACATAATACTCGAATATTACATCTATTACACTTTTTAATAAAAAAAAATATGTGGTCTATGGTTGAATATTCATGCCTGAACCCAGCTTGACTTTCTGTAATTACATCGTAAGTATCCGAAAATACTTTTATACGTTCATTTAAAGCACTAGTAAATTATTTCCCCTTGCAGCTCAGCAGAGTTATATCCCTATAATTATTACAGTCCTTCAAGTCTCCCTTATTCTTGTACAATGGTATTTTTACACCAACCAACCATTCAAATGGGAAATCACCAATATCAAGGACTATGTTAAACACATTTACATGCAATGGACACAAAACATCTACAGTACTCTTAATATATTCATTCAACATCAGATCGCTTCCAGGACTCTTATTGTTTTTTTTTTTAACTTGCAAATACATTTTATAATTTCCTGACTAGTAGTCGGGTTGTTGAGTGCTTTTAGCGACAATTTTTACAGTGTCCGTCAATTTTTTTCTCGTTCCGACAACTTTTTTCCGTCTGCATCAGTCAAATAGACATGATCGTCTTCATATGGTAAGTTGTCGACAACTTTTTAGTCAAATCAGAATGCATAGTGGATTTAATGAAAATATTCTAAGTAAATGGCTAGCTTGTATTTAAAAAAAAATATATTCCAATCTCTAAAATTATAACAAATAATAAATTTGATAATTGCATA
>JAXIVD010001594.1:22565-25065 GCA_036785275.1 Cancer borealis
TGTGTGTGTGTGTGTGTGTGTGTGTGTGTGTGTGTGTGTGTGTGTGTGTGTGTGTGGTGTGTGTGTGTGTGTGTGTGTGTGTGTGTGTGTGTGTGTGTGTGTGTGTGTGTGTGTGTGTGTGTGTGTGTGTGTGTGTGTGTGTGGTGTGTGTGTGTGTGTGTGTGTGTGTGTGTGTGTGTGTGTGTGTGTGTGTGTGTGTGTGTGTGTGTGTGTGTGTGTGTCAACGTTAATTCGTAAGTTGTGCAACATACTCTAGACCACCGTATATATATATATATATATATATATATATATATATATATATATATATATATATATATATATATATATATATATATATATATATATATATATGTTTTTTCTTAACTTCTACATCGTTTATCTTAATTTCACGCTATTTCGTTCGTTATCTTTATTGTTGTTTATTGCACACTTTTCCGTCCTTTCTCCTTGACTTATCTCAAACTGTTGTAACTTCAAAATTGTTATGCATTATATCTTCTACGGTACATTAAACTTGACTTTTTCTTGCTGTTACCGTTACTATGACTTCTATTCATTACTCTTTAGTTTTGTTTTTCATGTTTCCATATATGTTATTATTTCTTAATTTACATAAATCTCACTTTACTTTTTGAGATATAAATTTTTGATTATATAAATCTTCAATTTAAATTGTACTGCAGCCTATGGTTTAGGTGTTGTCGCTGCTGTTGGTGATGGTAATGGTGGAGATGGAGATGGTGGTGATAGTAGTGGTGGTGGTGGTGGTGGTTGAAGTCACTGTTCGGGTCACTGTGTTGTGTTACCTAGTCTAGTGTACTGTAGAAATTTGGTCCATAGTAACAGCAAGTCATGTGTTGTGTGTTTTGATTTCATATCTTACAAAAGGTTAAATATAAGTAATCGTACAGACGTTATTAGTTTTAACACACAAATTTTTCTTTCATTATTTTTCATCTTAAAACGCGATGTCTTTTCTTTGCCCTTCCCTTCCCCTACAACTCCCTCTCATTACCCTAACACCCCCAACCCTTCACGTCAGGCTGCTGTTACTGCTGCTATTGATATGATCAAATTATAGTAATAATAATAATAATAATAATAATGAGAATAACATTGACAGTTAATATCTTATCTTCATCATGACAGATATAAATGTTAAGTGGGAGGGGTAAACCAGCTTTTGCTTTTGTGCCTTGTCGCGTGGATGACCCCTGTTTGTGAGTATGTGTGTGGGGAGGGAGGGAGGAGGGAGGCAGAACACACTGTTGAATGTAAAGGAAATGGATACAAAGTGTTGTGTAAGATAAAAGTGTGCCAGAACCTTGCAGTGAAAAGTGAGGTTGAGGTGTGTCATTATATTTCACCTCCACTCAAACGTAGTGGAACGAAGCTATGATTCCACGCGGTGACACTTTATTAATGGCATTACATTGTGTTGTGTAAGATATTAACAATGATTATTATTCATTACCTGTACAGTGCAAGATGTGAACACTTAACACCAAATCTTTTCAGGAGAAATGTTACCCTTCATGGACCAAGAGGAATATAATGATGTGTTATTAATGTTATTCCTCGTTATTGTATGGCATTTTCTCTCATCTATTTACAACTTTTATCTGATACATACTTTTTTTTTCGTATTTGTAATTTAGAAATTCCTCGTTTACTCTTTGACTTTGGTTTCTTGCATGTGATATATTCTTTCAATCATGTTATTGTTCATCATTCCTGCGTCCTTTTTCCTATCACCAAGTTTTTCCTTCCTCATTAAGTTATGTTCATTTAAATCATTAAGAACCACCACCACCACTAGTACATTACCATCTTTTGTTTTTCCTTCATTACCTACTTCCTTTCTCGTCCTCATTTTCCTTTACCTTGCAAGTAGGTCAGGTCGTCTTCATTCCTTTGCTTACCTTCCTGTCGCCACCACCTCACCTCGCCTTACCTCGCCTTGCCTCGCCTCGCCTCACCTTGCCTCGCCTCACCTGTGCGTCCCTTGAGTGAGTATTATCAGCAGAGAGTATCTTGTTCTTGCCGATAGCGCGCGTTCCTCAGGCAATTATGGGCCATTAGTGCTGCTGTCACGCTGGGGGAGCACCTCTGCCTCTCAATGATTCTTTAATCATATCATCTTCCTTCATTTTTATTATTCTCTTGTTTTAATTTTCTTTTCTTCTGCTGCTTCCTTCTCTTCCTCTTCGTTTTCCTTATTTTTTCATCGTCTTTTTTTCTTCTCTCTTCCTTCATGGTTATCATCAATCCGTCTCTTCCCTGCTCTCTTTTCTCCTCCTCCTCCTCTTTCTCCTCTCTCCTCCTCCTCCTCCTCCTCCTCCTCCTCCTCCTCCTCCTCCTCCTCCTCCTCCTCCTCCTGCAATTTGAGGTAGTTTCTGGTTGGTGTGTTCTCCTGTTTTCTGCGTTTTCTTGTTGATTTGTACTTTGTTCAGACTTTCTTTTTGTTTTTTGTTTGTGATTACGGTTGTGATGATTG
>JAXIVD010001594.1:27565-32565 GCA_036785275.1 Cancer borealis
ATCTCTCCCCCGCCCTCAGACAGCCCTGCCACACCCCATGAGCTCTGCAGCGGATTAGTAAAACATTTCGCACCAGCATTACATCGTTCCTCATCGGTTTTCCGCTCGATAGACTAGTAATTCGCGTGTCAGCCTCGCAGCAGCCATCAAGGGACCACATCCAGGCAGTCTGTCAAGGATTTGCTCGGGTACTTTGTGTGGCTGTGTGTTGCCTGTCTGTATTGTACCGTGTTGTCGTTTAGTGTGTGTGTGTGTGTGTGTGTGTGTGTGTGTGTGTGTGTGTGTGTGTGTGTGTGTGTGTGTGTGTGTGTGTATGTGTGTGTATGTGTGTATGTGTGTGTGGGGAGGGGAGGTTGTAGCAATTCCATTAGTGGGATGAACATAATTTTCAAGAATGCACCACCGACCTTACCGTCAATACTCATCCAATACTTGACACTGATTCTACAAACTTAAAACAAACATACACACACGACATGCAGGTCATTCACACACACCACACTGTTTTTTATTTATGTATTTATTTATTTACTTTGTTCTTCTTTTGCACAGTTTTTTATGCGGTTTATAATATCAGTGACTATTTTTTTTTTCTTTTTTTTTACGTTAAAGCACAACTGTCATAACTTCCGTGATACTGTGGAATAAAGTTAGTAATTCACGAACTCGATTTATGTTTCTGTCAGGTATTGTTTTTTTTATCTACTGTTACGTTGCATATGTATGTGAAGCATTTTACTTATTTATTTATTTATTCATTTATTCTACCGTTCATTCTTTTATTTATTTATTTATCTTTTGCCAGAGTTCAGTATAAAAAAAAAATGTAGATGATTCGTATATCATTCTTTATTTTTTCCGTAATTTTTTTCCATATTGAATTTTTTTTCTTATTCACCACTAAATACTTTATCAACATTAGTATTACATTTTCACGTGTTAACACCGAGCTATGTTTCTTTTCTCTCTTTCTTTTGTAATGTTAAAAAAAACATTTACATACCAACAATTCTATCCTTACATACAACCTTTTCCATGAAGTACAGAATCGTATTACAGTAAAAATTAATATAGTTTTGCATGTTATATCATAAAGTCCAATGGTGTAGGTGACCTTGGCAGAAATGTGGTTAACCTTGGCCTGTGAACTACCACGCCCCGTCCCCTGCCCCTGCTCCCTGCCCCCTGTCCCCTGCCCCCTGCCCCCTGCCCCCTGCCCCCTGTCTCATGCCCCCTGTCCCCTGCCCCTGCCCTTGTCCCTGCCCCTGACCCTCCCTTCATCTTGACATAGTGCAGCATCTGAGTTACACCCGAGCGGTTGAATGTCTAGACTCTAAAGTGAGATGTGGTCAAGAAAAGGAGGAAAAAAAGTAAATTGCAATTGCCATGAATCGAGGTTGATAGAAGATTGTGATGTGTCTCAGAGAAGGAGGAGGAGAAGAAAATAAAGAAGAAGAAGAAGAGAAGGAGGAAAAGGAGAGGAGAGTGGAAGGAAAAAAGAAGATAAAGAGGGAAGCGAAAGAAAATTAGGTGGTGTGAGGCTGGTTTCTTGTTGTCAAGCCAAAGTGAAGGAGGAGAAACGAGGGAGGAGAAGGAAGATAAAAGGGAAAGAGGGAAGGGTCAGCTAACGCAGCAAAAAAGGAATGGATAAGTTAAGGAAAGGAAAGGAAAGGAAGAATAGCAAAGGAAAAGAAAACCACAGGGAAGGAGGCAAAATCAGAAGGGTGTTGAAGATAAAAAAAAAATGAGAGAGAAAAAAGAAGAGAGAGAGAAAGAAGTTGAAGTAATCCAATGTCGTGTGTCAGGAGTGAGGGAAGGAAGGAGGGATAGAGAGAGAGAGAGAGGAAACTTGTGAGGGAAGACAGAGGATGGAGGAGGAGAAAGGACAGGAAGATGTGGTGAAAGGGAAAGTGATGAGGGTAATGGAGATACTCAAGATACAGGAACAGGAAATGAGAGAGAGAGAGAGAGAGAGGAGATGGACACGGGAATCAATACGAAAGAGAAGAAACGAATGAGGGAATTGAGACATAAAGAAAATAAACATGTAGAAGAGTTTAAAAAAATACAGACAAAATATGGAAGTGTAGATATATAAACAACGAAAGGAAAGAGCGAATGAAACAAAAATATGGAAAATAGGAAAATTGATGAGAAACGGAGATAAGAGAAGGATGGAGAAGAAAGGAAGAGGAAGGGAGATTAGGAGGAGGAGATGATGAGAGTGTGGATGTAGAGGTGTGATAGGGAGAGATTTGAAGAAGCTGTCCCTTTCCTTCTTTCCCTCCTTCCTTCCCTCCTTCCTTCCCTCCCTTCCTCCCTCCCTTCCTTTCCCTCTCTTCCTTCCCATTTCCTAGGTGGCAGCGGGAGGGTCAGAGAAGGAAGTGAGATATCTTGATGGATGGGTTGTGATCGTCTCTCCTCATTCCCTTCCCCTCACTCCCCTCTCCTCCTCTCACTCCCCTCACTCCTCTCACTCCCTTCACTCCCCTCACTCCTCTCACTCCCTCACTGTGATTATGGCTGAGTGTTAACCTCGAGTATTTCTTCCCCTCTCATTCCCTCCCCTCCATCCCCGCACTTCCCTCTCCCCATCAATCCCTCACTTCCCTCCCATTCAATCCCACACTTCCCTCCCCTGCAACCCCTTACTTTTCTCTCCCTCAACCTCTTATTTCATTCTCCTTCAAATTATCTTTATCCCCCTTCTTCCCTTTCTTCCTTCTCTCGCTCCTTATCTTTCTATACTTCCTATATTTCTCCTCTTCCCACGTTTCCTCTCTCTTCTCTTCTGCTGTTATCTTTTTCTGTCGCTCTCTCCCTCTCTCCTCCCTCCAACTTCATTCATTCCAGCCTTCTCTTTCTGGATTTTCCTTGTGCCTCCTCCTCCTCCTCCTCCTCCTCCTCCTCCTCCTCCTCCTCCTCCTCCTCCTCCTCCTCCTCCTCCTCCTCCTCTTCCATACCGTCATGTCCTCGTGAAAACTTGCTTTGCTCTCTATCCGCGTCCGAAGTTATTTTAGTTTGTATGTTTAGTTGAAAGAGGTAATCTCTCTCTCTCATCTCTCTCATATCTCTCTCTCTCTCTCTCTCTCTCTCTCTCTCTCTCTCTCTCTCTCTCTCTCTCTCTCTCTCTCTCTCTCTCTCTCTCTCTCTCTCTCTCTCTCTCTCTCTCTCTCTCTCTCTCTCTCTCTCTCTCTCTCTCTCTCTCTCTCTCTCGCTGATAATACATTTCTCTTACTTCCCAGAGAAATAAAAACACTATAACTTTCATACATTCATGCAACAAGGCTTTAGAATGTTTTGAATAATATCGTTTTGTGAGTTTGTCTTTTGTATTGAGTTGAGCCACTTTTGCCTTGCGTTACCTTGCATTCTTTACGTTCAAGGAGTATTTATTTCCTATCAAACAAAATCCAGCATCGAATTTGTTCTGTACGTGTATTTGCAATAAGCACTTCATCTTAATTGGTAGTGCTTAATGCCTTCCTCTCGGGGCTGAGCATGGCAGACAGACAGACAGACAGGCAGGCAGGCAGGCAGACAGGCAGGCAGGCAGGCTCAGACAAGCAGGCAGGTTTTCTCCAAGGCACACAGGTAATGGGATAATGGACTTGCTTCCTTAGTCCCCTTCTGTAACACCCCACACTGTTGGTGTCTCCCTCCCTACATACCTCCCTCTTGCTCATCTCCCCTTCTCCCCTTCTCCCCTTCTCCCCTTCTCCCCGCCGGGCACCAGACTAACACGACGCGCGCTGAGGCCAGGCTAACAAGCAGTAATTTTCTTGCCAATCAGAGCAGATTCTGCTTAGTGGATAATTTGATTGTTTAGGGGAATCCGAGCCTGTTTGTCCAATTATCGGAGTTTAGGTAAGATGAGGCATGTCCCCGCGTGCTTGTGCTTGAGTTTGTCCGCAATTTATCTGGCAAGTGTTTTGTTTTCCTCTTCGACTTGATAGTTATGATAGTTTCGTGAAGCGCCTGACTGTGCCGGAAAATAATTATAGAAGTACCTTGCCAGTTTGAGTTTTAAAAAGTTTTAGACGTGCTTCCAGTTTATTCATACACGCGAGGAGCAAAGCATTTAGAATTTCACACAAGATTAAGTGTAGCGAATAGCATATGCACGTAGCTAGCGGAAGATCGTCTGAATGCATTTGAGAGTAAGTCCTTGAGCTTCCTGTCGCTGGAGAGTTGGAGTCAGTTTAGCAATGGAGTGGAGGGAGCGAAGGAGGGAGAGAGGAAGGGAGGGAGTGAGTGAGGGAGGGAAGGGAGGGAGTGGAGGGAGCCGTGCAGATGGGGCGGGGTACTCAGCCACGCCTTAAGAGCAGCACACAGACTGCATAACATTAATATCTAGTCGCAACTGCCTGTTAGAGACTAGCCTGTCCCTTGGAGCGAGTACGTGATGCTCCTTGGATGAACGATTAGTGTGCGAGTGTTGGCACGCACCTGTCCATCAGAACAGGTGCGTCAGGACAGGTGTGGGGCCTAGGGTGTGCTGCGTAGGAAGGCACATGTTGTCAAGGCTCTTAAGGCTTAGTTACTGTGGCCTTGTGATGCTAGTGTTGATTTGTGTTCCGTTGTTTTGTTGCTGATTATCCTTACGTGATGTTTTTCTTTTTTAATCGTTGCTAAAAAAATATTAGGGGGATAGAGAGCTTTGTGTTAAGTTCGAAACGCCATTAACACATTAGCGCCATTAAACAGGGTGAGTCAGGTCTGTCAGCTAAATAATGACTTCAACAAAACGACTGAATAGGACACTTCAGCTGAAGGTAAAGTAACAATTTATATTTTGTATCCAAATTAAAAGTAATGTTAAAACTGAACAGGAAAACTATTTCTCCTCCCTTTATTTTTATGTAATCCGGCCGGTGTAGCTGAGTAACTTTGGGATTGATGCCGCTGATACGCAATTACTCAAAAAGTGGGAGGCTGCTATTCACTACCTGAACCATAAAGAAAAAAAATGTAAAACCCTAATATTCCATTCATCCATG
>JAXIVD010001594.1:37565-57565 GCA_036785275.1 Cancer borealis
TACATTGAAAAAATAAAGCATAAAATAAGACACACACACACACACACACACACACACACACACACACACACACACACACACACACACACACACACACACACACACACACACAGATGCATAGTTTATTTTCAGTTCCTTTGAAGGCGATCCTGCTTGATTACAGTCCTTAGCTCAGCCACCTTCCTTGATCCTCCATCTCTTGCTCTGCCAGATCTCCAGCTTTCTTCCTGCGGGGTAGGCGGGTTGGGGGGGGGGGAGTGAAAGGAGAGAGGCAAGAGCGAATGTGGGGTGAGAAAGAAGGGAAGGATGATAAGGAGGAGGCAGGGAGAGTGAGATGAGAGAAAAGGAGGACGGAGAAGAGGAAAATGGAAGTGAGAGAGAAGAAAGAGATTAAGAAGAAAGGAGGAGGAGATATATGCGGAAGATGTATGAGTATGAGAGGTGGAAAACGTGGAGGAAGGTAGTATTGAAGAAATGGAGGAAAGAAGGAATGGGAGGAGGAGGAGGAGGAGGAGGAGGAGGTTGTGGTGTATTGTGTGCATGCGTTCGCGCCTTTCTCTTGTCCTCCCTTGCTCTCTCTTTCTCTCTCTCTCTATCTCTCTTCTTTTGTTAGCGATGGATGAGCTTCGCGTCTACGTCCTCGCCTTGAAATAAATGTCCTCGTATCGTGATCCAGATGAAGTGAGATTTGGACGCATACATTCACTCCATTTCCATTTTCTGTTTTCCCCCCTCGCTAGTCATTATTCTATTTTCCCTCGCCATCTTTCTCTCACCCTCACCCTCTTCCCCTCTTTGGCCTATCTCTTTGTGTCACCTCCTTCATCCTCCCTCCCTGTACCTCCCTCCCTCCGCCTCTTCCATCTCCCTGGATCATCTCCCCTCTCCTTCCTCCCCTCGTTTCTTCCCCTCTGCTCCACTCGAGTGATCCCCACGCCACCTAAATTTGATTCCCTCCTGCATAAGGCGGTACAATAACATTAGGCTTTCCTCCGGTAGCACACGCTACGCGCTACTAGCACGACCCGCGTTAAGTACATGTTATAGTAGTATATCGTGGAGGTGGTGGTGGTGGCGGCGATGGTGGTGGTGGTGGTGGTGGCAGTGCTATCTACCTGCACCAAGCCTCCTCCACTTCCTCCGACGCACCTGTCTCCAAGCTGTCGTCTGTTATTTATTTATGCGTTCACGATTCTGAGAACGTAGGAAGAGTGCGTTGTTTTGTTGCCTTGAGTGTGAGAAATATGTAGCTACAGTTTTGTTTCGTTCAGTGTGTGTGGCAACAGTGTGCATCAGTGTGTGTGTTCGGTTTCAGTAATTCTAACTACTAGTAATAAATGTTGTTTGTGTGTTTTTATTTTGCCAAAGAACAAAATTTTGACTTTAAATTCATGTATTGTATTTTTTTTTTACTTGCTTATGTACAGGAAACGAAGCCTTGGGTGCTGTGCTGATGACACAGCTTGTGTCGGTTCTTGTTTTCTTATTATAAAAACTGGAATTTTTCGGAAGAAAATACTGGTTTTTAGAATACTACAATTCATCATTAAAACCTGTTTTCTAAGAGCAGCTGCTATAGCAACAGCAAAAGTACTAGTTGTGTAACCATTATTAGTGTAATAGTAACAACAGTAGTAGTAGTAGTATAGTAGTAATAGTAGTAGTAGTAGTAGTAGTAGTAGTAGTAGTAATAGTAGTAGTACTCGTCCAAGGTGTAAAATACTTGTAGAATATCGTCACCAATTCCATGTCACGTAGTTTCAGCAGCAGCAGCAGCAGCAGCAGCAACGGTACTGATGGCCGGAGTTGCATTTTAATAGCAGCACCGGAAACCATTGTCCTTCGATGATTGTGCCGCGTTTATGTGAGGAGCAGCGGAAGGGTCGACTCAGGCCGTTGTAGTACATGTCGTTGTGAAACTTGCAACGACGTGAATAAATTGAAGTGTTTGTCGCCAGTTTCAATGGCGTGGAATGCGAAACTTGTGCCGAATGAATGAAAATTGTGTCGTGTAAAATGCGTCGTTATCTTCCCGAAGGCAAACTGGAGACCCGGATGATGCAAATTATACCTTGTTCTTCAGAAACCACACCACCCCAAAAAACAAATAATTAAATAAATAGAGCTAATGATAAAAATAAAAAATAAAAAACATATCAATAAATAAAGGAAGGAAAGACAAATTAGATGAAAAGATACAAAGAAGCACGAAAAAGGAGAAGAAGCAAGATTAGAGAGAGAGACTGAATAAAAAATAAGACTTGGGCTAATAAAATACCTGAGTTCCAAGTTCTTCCTCATTTCCATAGCAATCACAGACGACCAGGACATCTCTCCGGCAGATTTAATTACTGTTGAGTTCGCTATTGTGCTTTGCCTCCCTTCCCCAGACCGCTCTAATGGATTACACGGGGTAGGGAGACGGGGACGGGGGGGGGGGGGGGTAGGGGGGAGGAGGAGGGGGAGAGGGAGGGCGGAGGGGGAGGGAGGGAGGGGGGGAAGGAAGAAGAGTAGGAAGGGCGGTGATGAGGAATGAGGGGCTGGAGATGAAAAGGACGGAAAGGTAGATGAAGAAAACAATTAAATGAAATGAGGAGATGCGGATGAAAATATAATAGGATAAAAGGGATTGGTGCAGTGTTTTAGATGTAATTAACGGGGAGAGAGAGAGAGAAGGAGAGAGAGAGAGAGAGAGAGAGAGAGAGAGAGAGAGAGAGAGAGAGAGAGAGAGAGAGAATTTGAACAGCTTTTTAAAGGATTAATCAGACTAAAAGTTTTTGAAGCATAAAAATAGACGTATAAAAAGAAAAAAAACTTTGTGTAAAAGAAAAGAAAAAAAATGGAAGTTTGGTTTGTCAGAGAGAGAGAGAGAGAGAGAGAGAGAGAGAGAGAGAGAGAGAGAGAGAGAGAGAGAGAGAGAGAGAGAGAGAGAGAGAGAGAGAGAGAGAGAGAGAGAGAGAGAGAGAGAAGAAAAAAAATTAACACACTTTTAAAAGAAGTTATACACACGAAAAAGAAAATAACTCAATTTAGACGACACAATATCAATTTTCCAGAAAAAATAAACGCATACACCAAAAAAAAAAAAATTCTTGAATGGAAACTTGAACGAAAACTAAATATAATAAAAATGAATGTATGGGAGAATTCGAATAACGAGACATGTAATGCGTATAATGCGTATGGCGGATCGCAGAGGGGAAAAATGCAATATAGGAAAAGTTTTGTGAATAAGAGAGGAAAAGGTTGGCCGGGCGGAATGATGGAAAGGGGAGATAAGGGGAGGGACAAGGGAGAGGAAACTAGGTACTATAGAGGAAGAGGGGAAAAAATGATGTATGTGGATATATATATATATAACTAAATATGAGTAATGTATATATAAGGAGATGACAATGAGCTACTACTACTACTACTACTACTACTACTACTACTACTACTACTACTACTACTACCATCCCTACCATCTCACTCTTTCTCTATATCTCTTTCCTCTCCTGAACATCCTTCCTCATCTATCTTATTATCTGTCCAACCTATTAATTTGCATTCTCAAATAACCTCTTCTACAGATTTTCACGATTGGAATCCCAAATGCTCATTGAGAACACATTTACATACTGAACAGAATATTCCCAAGGCTTCCACCCTTCCATTATCGCGTTGGGTAACAATTAGGCTTGAGGGTGGCAGAAGGAGGAGCTAAGACCTCCTTCTCTCCTCTATAGTGAAGAAGGAGAAGGAGAAGGAGAAGGAGAAGAAAACGCGACCTGGGTGTGTGTGTGTGAGAGAGAGGGAGTTGTGTGTGCGTGTGTGTGTGTGTGGTGGGTGTGGGTGGGTGGTGGAATTTCAGATTATAAGAAAGACCTTTTCGTCATTCTGAAAGGTATCCGCGTGTGAATTATTCACTTTAAATTATATAGGCCTCCGACTTTACGAAATTGGCGATTAGGCTCTTCAAAGGGATTGGCGTAGGACTAATCAGAGCAGTGAAAGAATATGAAACTTTTTAATTAGACTCTGTTATATTGGTAAGGGGAAGGAGGCAGTAGAACGTAAGGGGCTTAGTAAGGAGGCAAGGGGAACATAGCAAGACACAGAGAGGAAAAGAAGGGGAGGTAAAGAGGAATAAAACGAGGGAGTAATAAACAGTATAAGAAGAGAAAAAGAAGTGTCACCGAGGCAGGATGAGGAAGAGAGGAGAAGGAAGAGGAGGAGAAGAAGAAGGAGGAGAGGAGGATAGAAGATCTCCAAACTCCCTTATTCCTTCCTGCGTTTCTCCCACACATTCAAACGAGTCCTCTAATTGAATCCGGCGTAAACTGGGGAAAAAAAAGAGAGTGACTTTCTTGCCCACTTTTTCCCCGCACGAAAGAATGAGGGGAAAAGTTTTAAGTGTTAGGGGGAGGGAGGTAAAGAGAGAACAGGAAGGTGAGAGGAAAGGAAAGAAAAGGAAGGAAGGGGAATAAAGGGAGGTGGAAAAGGGAAGGATGTATGGTAGATGTAAAAGGAAAAGAAGGTATGATTATATGAAGGGAAGAAAGTAGAAATAATGATAATGATAAGAGGAAAAAAGTGGACATTAATAAAAACATTGGGAAAAAAAGTCATAAGATGATGTGAGGACGCGGGGTAAAATATATTGGATGTGATAGTATTAATGTGGGAAAAAAATTGAGGGAGGTAATGATTCTGCGGGGAAAAAAATGGAAAGAAGTAGCGATAGATTGGAAAAAATAGATGATAGTAATGGCGGTGAAAAAAAGAATGAATTAATATTAGCACTCGAGAAAGAAAATGAGTGGAGATAATATTATAAAAAAAATGGATTTCTATTAGTTAAGCATAGTAAATTGGCCTGAAAAGCTGGATTTTTATTGGTTAATATTAGTAGGTATGACAGAAAAGCTGGATTTCTATTGGCTGATGGAAGCGAGGTATCAGTAAGGCATTAAGATGGAAATTTATGAAAGCCTCTCTCTCACTTACATTACATCACGATTTTCATTTTTTTTCTCTTTCTATTTTCCTATTCCTCCTTTTCCTTATCCTATGTTGACGTGTTTCCCTTTTTTCCCTTTATATATTTTGTGGATTCTTATTTATTTTTTTATTATTTCCTTCATTGGCTTTATCATTCCTCCCTTTCTTCCCTTTTTTTTTTTTATCTATTTTTCTACATTATTCCCTTTCCTATCTTAATCTATCTTCCTATTATATATTATTTTCCCTTTCCTTTCCTCTTAATTCTATCATCTACCTTTTCACTCTTTTTCCTTGTGCTCTCTTCTTTCCTCTCGTCTTACCCTTTTTTTCCCCTTTCCTCTTAGTCCATTTTACCCTTTCTCTTTTCCCGTTATGATATTATCCTTCCCCTCTAACACCTCATCCTATCTTCCTCTCCCCTCTCTCATCCTATACCTTTTCTTCCTTCATTTTATTTCTACATTATCCTTCCTCCAACACCTCACACACAGCTTATCCTCCTCATCTTCCTCTTTCCTCCCTAAAATCCCTCCCTTCTTCCTTATGTCCAATCCTTCACCTCCTTCTTCACCTCACCATTATTTTATTTCTCAACATACTTTCTCTCCTATCCACAACCTCCCATCCCTTTTACTACCCTTCATTTCATCGCCCCATGTAACTCTCCTCCTGAAGAAAGAAAAAAAAAAGGGAGGGAAGGAGGGAGGGAGAGAAGAAGAGAGGAAAAAAAATAGTGTATCCATTAGTGTTATAGGCGACGAGTAGAAGAGTGTGTGACGACGGCCTGTCTTCCTCCACTTGGGTCTCCGTTCTGGCCGTGAAATATGACTTTGAGGAAAATAACATAAATTTGGACACTTTTACTGCCCTGAGCGGAGAGGAGAGTCCTGGAGGAGGCTGGCAGGAGGAGGAGGAGAAGGAAGAGGAGGAGGAGGAGGAGGAGGAGGAGGAGGAGGAGGAGGAGGAGGAGGAGGAGTAAGAAGACGAGGAGGTTGTTATGGTTTCTATTTTGTGTGTATGTGTTAGTGTTTATGCATTAAAAGCCATTTGTGTGTGTGTGTGTGTGTGTGTGTGTGTGTGTGTGTGTGTGTGTGTGTGTGTGCGTGTGTGCGTGTGTGCGTGTCAATTTTTTTCATCCTCTTCTTAGCCTTAACACACACACACACACACGCACACACACACACACACACACACACACACACACACACACACACACACACACACACACACACACACACACACACACACACACTAGCTGCTTCATGACGTGTATTAGAATAGAGTAATAAGACAAACAAAGACCAATCGCCATGGCTGTCTCACCTTCCTAACTCTCCTTTATCATATTCTCTGTATTTACGTTCTTCAAAAATCAATTAAGGGCGATTCTCCACGAGGTCAAGAGTCACAGTATATCCTTTCTCTCTCCTCACTCGATTATCATATTTTCCTTAACATTTTCTTAAGTATTTTTCCTTGTGGTGGTGTGAGGGGGGTGGGGGGTGGCGAGAAAGCAATTAGGCCTACACCCTTAATAAGCAGGTAAGGCTAATGCAATTACGGCCTATCCCCGAACATCGTTTCTGCCGCTTAATTACATCCAAATTACCCTGAGAAGTACAGAAGCAGAGGCCTTGGCATGGGAAGGAGGTGGTGGTCAGGGCAAGGCAGTTAAGGGATGGATGAGGTAGATCGGTGGATGCTGGGTGGATGCGTGGTGTGAAGGTGGATGATTAGGTAGTAGAGTGAGGTGGTTGTGTGGTTGTGATTCTGTGACGTTGATGTTGTTGCTCTGTTAGAATTCTGAGAGAGAGAAAAAAGGAAGTAGAGAGTAGACTAGACACAGACACACGTGGAGAGAATGACAGTTTTCTTCATTACATCCTCCATCATTATCTACCTTCACGTTCCCATTATTATCATTGAGCTTCATATATCATCGTTCTCGTTACTGTACCCTCATGGTTTAGCAATTGGCGCGTCTTCAATTACTGAGCACCATCGGTTTGAGAACTGTTCGAAGCAGTTGTCGTGCACCTCATCTAGCTGGTCTACTACTTCTTTCAAACACCTACGAATTATTTTGAAGATAATAAACGCATGATCTCCCTCTTGATTTTATATAATTTTAATGCAAACTGAAAATGTTACGTCAAAATTTTTTTATATTTAGTAGTAGTGTTGTTGTCTGTTCTTCCTTTGTACTCTTTTGTACTAACAGAGCTCAATCCACATCATTCTCTCCTCGTATTCCATTAATTCCTTATGTACTGCTTCCATCCACCTATCTCATGGCACTATTCCCATTCCACACGTAACCTCTCACCCGCCCATCCACGGACCCTTGCCGCCCCGTGCAATCGCTTTCGGTATCTCTGCACCTCCGTTCGTCTTCCAATCACTTTTCAGCATTGCGTCACGCTTTCAATTTTCCATCCCCGAGACCTCTTGATCCGCCGTCATCCACATCCTGTTTACGAGGAGGTGCCTGCAGAAGGGCGAGGCAAGGGCGGCAGGGTGGGCTTTAGGGCTGCTGGTGGTGATTCTGATGATGAAATATTCAGTCAGTTATTCAGTGTGCAAATGATATTTCAAAAGAGGATCGACGCCCGTGAATTTCCCTCCCTCTCCGCTCTTACATAAATCCGCTGCTCAATGACTGTCAATGAGATGTATGCCACCCTAACTCAAACTTTATGCCCGTGAGGGAGTCAATTACATGTGCATGATATAGTGGGGCTTCCCTTGTACACCTCCCCTCTTCCTCTTTCTCTCTTCCTCTCTCTCTCTCTTTCTCTATTTTTCTGTCTTGTTTTGCCTCTCTTTTTCCCTTTTCCTTTCTTTCCCTTCCTCACTTTTCCTCTTCCACGGTTTTTTCTCTCTCTCTTTCTGCTCCTTGTTTTCTTGATGCCTTCCTCTTCTCTTCTGTGATTCTGTGTTGAGTTTTTTTTTTTCTTTCTTCTTTTCCTGCTTTCGTTCAGTTCCTATTTTGCTGTCTCAATTTCTATTTTTTCTTTTCGTTTTTCTTTGTTTATTTTTTCATTCATCATTCCATTCATTCATTCATTCATTCAATTTTTCTTCCTTCTTTTTTTTCCTTCCCTCTTTCCTTCCCTCCTTCTTTGCTCTTATAGTCTTTACATTTCTTTTTTCTTCCTTCTTATTTTTCCTTCTTTTCCTGCTGGCATTAATTTCTCCCTTGATTTCTGCTTTTTTGCGTCCCTCACACTTTTCGTTTTTTTCCTTACTTCCCTCAATCAGTCAGTCAATCAACCAGTCAGGCAGTATCTGTATGTCTTTTCATATCTCTCTCTCTCTCTCTCTCTCTCTCTCTCTCTCTCTCTCTCTCTCTCTCTCTCTCTCTCTCTCTCTCTCTCTCTCTCGCTCTCGCTCTCGCTCTCAATCTCTCTCTCTCTCTCTCTCTCTCTCTCTCTCTCTCTCTCTCTCTCTCTCTCTCTCTCTCTCTCTCTCTCTCTCTCTCTCTCTCTCTCTCTCTCTCTCTCTCCTAGGTACACGTTTTCACATTAAGTCGAAATCCAGTCTGATTAATGTCGGTTCTGGCCGGTCTGGGAGGGGCATCGGGAGGCAGACACAGACGCTCGAGGTGTGATTTGTTGTTTTGAGCCGATCACTCCGCGGGGAAATTTCGCCCAAAGGTTAATTGACAACAGAGGGATATGTTTGGTCGACGTGAACCTGAATTAGTGAGGAAGCGAGAGTGCGAAGTTATCAGCCAGAAAGTAATGGCGCTGTTGGAATTATTATTGTGTTTTGTGTGTGTGCAGAATGTGAGGTGAGTGAGTGAGGGAAGGAGTGAAGGAGTGAGTGAGAGAGTGAGGGAGTGAGGCCGGGAGTGGTATGATGAACTTTTTGGTTGGTGTTAATCATTATGTGTTGTATAATTATTGTCTTTCCGATCCTTTGTTTTTTTTATCCATTTTTTTGTAATATTGTTTCGTGATTTTTTATTCCTTTTTTTTTTTTTTTTTTTTTGCAGCCTCAGGTATTTCAGTTATTCATCAGTCTTTAAGCTTTTTTCCGTCATCCGTCCCCAGTGGGTTGATTAATCCCTTACCTTGCAGTCATGTATCTACGTTGTATATATATATATATATATATATATATATATATATATATATATATATATATATATATATATATATATATATATCTGTATCACATCACATTCTTTATATATACAGTATCATAACCGGGTTTAAAAATACTTCGCTTCTCCGTTTAGATATCATTGTGGAATTCATTTACGTTCTTTGCTCTTTTATACGTCACTATACTTTCACTATTAGGTCCAAATCCTCGCACTTTCATCCCACCAGCATACGGCGTTGAGTTTTGTGGGCGTGACGTGAATAATGGGTGCAGTTCATCACTCGTATTGTCACATCGATCACCCGTGTGGCTTCCCTTTGTAATATTAGTGCGGAGACTCGCTTCCCAGACAGGTTACTGAGATGTAGTGCTCCAGGCCGCGTCTATAGCCGTAGGGAGGAGAAGGATGGAGGCAGCGGCGGTGATGGTGCTAGTGGTGGTGGTGGTGGTGGTAGTAGTGGAAGGGTTACAGCAATATTAGTTTTCATCGACTGTACCCACGTAAATTGCCATGTTTTGTAAATGTAATGCTATTATTTATCATCATATAATTACTAATGGAATAAGAGATGCTACTTGAGGCCTAAGAACACTAACTTGCACTCATGACGTGGACCTTGAGGACGCAAGAGGAAAAACTGTAGGATCTCGCAAGCACTCAGAGCACAAGCTGTAACTCCAGAGTGAAGTGAAGCTGGGGAGGTAATGGAAATGACAGTATTTCCCACTCTCCTTATCCACTCTTTCCTTCCCTCTCTCTTACCTTCTCTTCTTCCTTGCTCCTCCTCATCTTAGTCCTAAAATCCCGCCAATATTACTTACCTACTTACTTACTTACTGCTACTACTACTACTACTACTACTACTACTACTACTACTACTACTACTACTACTACTACTACTACTACTACTACTACTACGATTTAGTATACTATTATTACAGGGAGGACCATGAAGGACGCACTTCCCTACAAGACCTTCAGGCGGGGTGAAGGAAATGCATAGTAAGTTTGGCCATAACCACCCGTCTGCCGCCCTAAGGAGCAGAGCCTAACGAAGGGCACAGTTATGATACAGCGACCCTGGAAACAGCAATCACAGTAAGAGGGTCAAGACGCCTACGAGGTATTTCCCCGCTAAGATACCATCGCCGCGAGACCATTCCAGCCTCCCTGTTTGGCTAAATTCATGGAGACTCCGAGAGATACTAGCGAGGAAAGAGTTGGCTGAGAAAGAACGAGGAGCAGGAGAGAGAAAGGAGAAAGGGGAGTAAGGGAAAAGGGACGAATGACAAGAGGAAGAGGGAGGTAGGCAGACAAAACGAGTAGGGTTATGAGGGTGGAAACGGTAAATTGGGTACGAGGAAGAAAGTTAGGCCAGTAGGAAAGTTTTAGAAGGTAAACAATGGACGCCGCAAGCTGGTGCTGCCCATAAATGAGAGACGATGAGCGCGGGTCCGAAAGGGTCAGCGTGAGTTTCCCTTCTTGTTTTTTCCTTTCTCCTCCTCCTCCTACTCCTCCTCCTCCTCAGACAGAAGAGAGAGAGAGATAGTTGGGTGTGTTTATCGTGACACACACACACACACACACCACACACACACACACACACCACACACACACACACACACAGAGACACACACACACACACACACACACACACACACACACACACACACACACACACACACACACACACACACACACACACACACATACACACACACACACACACACACACACACACACACACACACACACACACACACACACACACACACATACACACACACACACACACACACACACACACACACACACATACACACACACAGACACACACACACACACACACACACACACACACACACACACACACACACACACACACACACACACACACACACACACACACACAATGTCTTCCTGCAACACATCACTTCTGAACCTAAACTTTATTGCTTGAAAGAAAGAATCCTGGGCATCCATTTGCTTTCTCCGTTGCCGTGATATGGTGTGCTGGAAGGAGAGACTGGCAGGGGAGGGAGGGAGGAGGTAAAGAGGGAGGAAGTGGGAAGAAGTAAAGGAAGGAAAAGGGGAGAGGGGAAAGGAGGAAGGACAAGGTCGAGTAAGAGAGAAAACTGAGGGCGGAGGGAAGAAAGGGAAAGGGGAAAGTCACTCAGCTGGGGTAACTCAATAGAAGACTTGCCTCTGTTCCCTACCTCCTCCTTCCTTCCTTCCCTCGACAACCCCTCCTTCGCTCTCTACCCTCACCAGCCTTCTTCTGGGTCCTTCCATCCTTCCTTCCTTCCTTCCTTCCCTCCCTCCCTCCCTCCCTCACGCACTCCCTTCATGACATCCTAACCTTAGACCATATAACCTGCCTCCCGCACCAATCCCTGCCAGTATTTCTTCCATTCCCTTGTGTGTTTTTCCAAGGCCTCTTTCTCTCTGCTTCACACAAATTGGAGAAAATTCTTCGTGCATGACATATTTTTGTTCAGTATTACGTAGCTGCTTCTAGTGATGAGTGTGAAGGTGTGAGAAAGGAAGTCAATGCATCCAGGTGAAATTTGGAAATTCTCTTTTTATTGACAAGTTTTCACCGACGTACGTCCACGTTTTCTAAGCCGAAACTGAATTTTTATTTTTACCTTCCTACACATCCTCCTACCTAAAAAACTCTCCTGTCTTCATTTACCTTCGTGTCGCTGACTATCCCTCCCACAATGTCCCTCCCATGCACTACTTTCCTCAGCCTCCACTCTTCAGTTTGCAGTACTACACATGCCGCTGTCCCTGAGGTATGAGTAGCAAGCAGAATCTGTGTGTGTGTGTGTGTGTGTGTGTGTGTGTGTGTGTGTGTGTGTGTATGTGTGCGTGCTATAACTTGCCTCAGATCAAATATACTACAGCTGCCGAGCGCCTGAGAGAGGAAAGCTTCAGGAGGGATTGTGCTGTCACGAGAGTAAACTAATTTGTGTTTAAATTACTTGATTATGTATGTTTGCGAAATGTTATTGGGCGAATTAGCATATAAAGATGGCGAAGAATTATATGCATTATTCTGTGAAATGTGTTTGTAATTATATGAGGAAGCATATTTATGAATTTTCTCCTCTATTTCGTTATCAGTATCTATTATCTTATCCTTCCATCTATCTACCTGTATTTTATCTATTCATATCAATTCCTCTGTTATACACATACGTTTATCTATCTGAGTGTAGATTTATTCTTATTGAACTTGATATAAATCTGACGTTATCGATCAATCTATGTATTCTAAGTTATTTTTATTAGTATACAGTAAAACGTAAATACATAACATTCATTCAGGGTAGCAAGCCAAGACCCTTAAAGCCAGGCCGTCGACCCTTACTATACAGTGCGATGGACAAAAGGAGAAATAAATAACAGCACACAAAACTTTGCTCTTCCTTCCTCACATATCACGAAGGCAAGAACCAAGACTCACAACCTTCGTTTGGTCCGCTGACTCACTCCTTCTTTCCTCTCTCTCTCTCTCTCTTTCTCTCTCCCTCCCTCTCTGATCAACTCTATTATTATTATTTACTCTCCTCCACGAGTGTCTGTTGATGGTGCATTTTCCACTTGCAATAGAGGGATAAAACCATTAAAAAAAGGAAGACAAATGGACGTCTCGGTGCAATATATAATCTCGTGGGACTTGTGAACAGACAAAGATTTATACCTCTTGGGAAACCTTAATCGATTTCGTCCTCTGATGCAGACATATAGAAGGAATGAGGAAGATGGGAAGGAGGGAGCGAGGGAGTAAGAGAGGCAGGGAATGATGAAGTTAAAGAGGGAATGAGGAATGTAGGAAAGGAATGAGGGAGTAAGGAAAAGTTGAGAAGATACGAAGAAAGAATGCAGGAGGAAGAGAGGGAGGGAATGATGAAGTTAGAAAGAGAATGAGGTGTATAAGGAAGGAGTAAAGGAAGGAAAAAAGTTATGGAAGTAAGAATAAGGGAATGAAGGAATTGGTAAATGGAAAAGATACATAGGTAAGGAGGGATGAAGGAAGGGTGTGAGTAAGGAAATTAAAACACACACACACACACACACACACACACACACACACACACACACACACACACACACACACACACACACACACACACACACACATAGGGGGGACTCAAACATCTCCACCGATGAATATAAAGGAAAAGAAATCAATGAAACTAATCAAGAGAAGAGGAACCGTATCCTAGCCGACCAAAAAAACCTCCTCCTCCTCCTCCTCCTCCTCCTCCTCCTCCTCCTCCTCCTCCTCCTCCTCCTCCTCCTCCTCCTCCTCCTCCTCCTCCTTTTCCTCCTCCTCTTTATTATTTTTCCTTTTATCTCCATCATCATGAATTATCTTAGCTTGTATATTTATTTATTTTTTGAGAATTTTTTTTTTGGGACCCGATCAATATTTTTTCTTATTAGTTTTCAATTCATGATCACTTTTTTTTGTCTCATTGTATTCTTGTTTTTTTTTGGTTTTGTTTTGTAGTTTCACTTTTAATATTACCTGTTTTTTTTATTTTAATTTATAGTTGTTTATTATTATTATTATTGTATTATAAAAATCATTGTTTGTCTTAATTTGTATGTATTGTTATTTATTCAGGTCTTTGTTTATTTTTTTTCAGTAATTTGGTCAGTATTTATATTTGGTTTTTCTATTCTATTTTTTTCTTATAGTTTTGATTTCAATGCGATATGATTTAATTGGATGCATTATTTTTTTACACAATCATTCTTTTTTATGTTAACTTTTCATCCACCTCTCTCTCTCTCTCTCTCTTCTCTCTCTCTCTCTCTCTCTCTCTCTCTCTCTCTCTCTCTCTCTCTCTCTCTCTCTCTCTCTCTCTCTCTCTCTCTCTCTCTCTCCTCCCCTCCCCTCCCTCCCCTCCCCTCCCCTCCCCCTCCCCCCCCCAGCCTCCAAATATTCATGATCTCCCAGGACAATCAAGGTTTCCTCCCATTCTAATATGCATCTCTAATGTATCCGGGTATTAAATCTTTGTCTCCTCCGCTGCGGACCTTTCTCTTTCTCTCTTTTTTTTTTCTCTCTCTCTCTCTCTCTCTCTCTCTCTCTCTCTCTCTCTCTCTCTCTCTCTCTCTCTCTCTCTCTCTCTCTCTCTCTCTCTCTCTCTCTCTCTCTCTCTCTCTCTCTCTCTCTCTCTCTCTCTCTCTCTCTCTCTCGCTTTATATAACACTGGATTCACACACTTGGTTTTCCTCGCTTATTATTATTATTATTATTTGTCACTTTTTTTTTTCCCTTGCTCTCTATCTTTCTTCCCTCCAAAATCTCTTCTCATATTTCTTCTTCCTTCTTCCTAAATACCTATTTCCTGTCATTCCTCACACGGTGTCTTTCCTCCACTCTTCCACTCCATTCTCTCCCCATGGATATTTCCTCTCCATTTCCTTGCCTCCTCCAAGTTCAAAAGAAAACAAAATAATCGCGACTCGCTCAGCTTTCTTACCTCATATTTTTATTTTTATTTAGTTTTGTCTTATTATCATACACTTTTTTTTTTCTCTCTCTCTCTCTCTCTCTCTCTCTCTCTCTCTCTCTCTCTCTCTCTCTCTCTCTCTCTCTCTCTCTCTCTCTCTCTCTCTCTCTCTCTCTCTCTTTCTCTCTCTTTGTTCACTTTATAGCAGCGATGATTTAAAGGACAAGGACGTTTATCGCTACCTCGACAAGCGACCTTAACAAGGAAAGGTGACGGTGCGTAGGCCTATAGCGCTCTCTCTCTCTCTCTCTCTCTCTCTCTCTCTCTCTCTCTCTCTCTCTCTCTCTCTCTCTCTCTCTCTCTCTCTCTCTCTCTCTCTCTCAGACCTTGTTGGGCTCTCTTATAACGAACCTAATGTCTTCGGTGTTAGCTTACAAAGGAGGCGCCGCTCACAGAAAACGGAAGAGAGAGAGAGAGAGAGAGAGAGAGAGAGAGAGAGAGAGAGAGAGAGAGAGAGAGAGAGAGAGAGAGAGAGAGAGAGAGAGAGAGAGAGAGAGAGAGAGAGAGAGAGAGAGAGAGAGAGAGAGAGAGAGTAAATATAACCTCCAACCTGCATTCCAAGCCATTTAATTATCGTAGTCTCCTTTTCAGGTTGCAAAGACTAATATCCATGCTAATTATTCTCTTCTTTTTTTTTCTCTCTCTTTCTCTCTCTCTCTCTCTCTTCCTGTTTAGTCTATATCCTTCCCGCCTTCCTTTCTGTCTCACCACCATTTCTTCACCTTATTCTCCCTCCCTCACTCACATCTCTCAAAACCACGTGTTCTCTCGACATTTTCTCCACCACCTGTCCTTCCCACCTATTGTTCCCACCTTTTCCTCCCTCCTGTCCCACGCACCTGTTCCAGCCCCTCTCATCCTAACCTAACAGCTCCCTCCTTCCCTCCTCCCTCACCAACCCGTCCGTCCGCCTGACCTCTCTCTCACATGTCAATAACCTCTCCCTTCCTCTATGTTCTCGCTCTTTACCTTGTTCACATGGTCGCCACAAATCCGTCACAACCTCCCGCGGTCTCCCAGCCTGACTGAGTTGGCCACAGCGAGGTGCGAGCAGATTACAGAGGAGTTGAAATTTACTCACCCTGCCGTGTCGGGACTTCAGATCGCTCGGCACAGATCACTTCGTAAACACCGCTTGTCACACTCTTCACCTGGCTCGCCCCTCGTATGTTTTTTCACCTTTTATCAGACAGACGATCGACCTACCCTTTCACCTTCCCTCCTGCAGACAACACTCTCTTACCTCTCTTACCTCTCTCTCCTTCCTTTCTCCCTCTCCTTCTCTCCCTCTTCCTGTCTCCCTCCATCCAGCCGCCTACCTGCCCCTTTAGCTTGCGTCCACTCTCACACACACACACACACACACACACACACACACACACACACACACACACACACACACACACACACACACACACACACACACACACACACACGCACACACACACACACACACACACACACACACACACACACACACACACACACACACACACACACACACACACACACACACACACACACACACACACACACACACACACACACACACACACACACACACACACACACACACACACACACACACACACACACACACACACACACACACACACACACACACACACACACACACACACACACACACACACACACACACACACACACACACACACACACACACACACACACACACACACACACACACACACACACACACACACACACACACACACACACCACACACACACACACACACACACACACACACACACACACACACACACACACACACACACACACACACACACACACACACACACACACACACACACACACACACACACACACACACACACACACACACACACACACACACACACACACACACACACACACACACACACACACACACACACACACACACACACACACACACACACACACACACACACACACACACACACACACACACACACACACACACACACACACACACACACACACACACACACACACACACACACACACACACATATACTACATTATTCTTAGCATCGCAGCCTTTCACTCAGGGACAATTTCCTCGTCCATAAAGACAAGCTTACAACGTTTATTATCTGAGATACAAACACAGAACAAGCTTGAAGTTGTCACACATAAACCTGTTTTCATCCTGTGTCAGTGAGTTCCTCTTTATAGTTCACGTTGACTTTGTGCTTCGACCATTGTATATTTTTGTTTTTACATATCCCGTTTTGTGTTGTGTTGTGTTGTGTTGTGTTGTGTTGTGTTGTCAGTGTTGCGGAAAGTCAGTCACTGTATATTCTGGTGATTTATCGTCGATGTTTTGTGCTGATGACGCCATATTTTTTGTGTATGTAAACCTTTAATTTGGAGAAAACTCTTTGTACTTAGTTCTGACAATTTCCTTTGTTTTTTACTGTCGACATTTGATTTAAAGGCCTGATCCCATTACTACAGGGTTGGCAGACAAACGTTTTCCGGGTCATGTATCAATCATGTCAGGGTCTCGTCTTCCTGTAATTGGGGGACTTGACTGAGCTACTCCTCCTCCTCCTTCCTCAGGGTGACCCGCGGCCCCATGACCTCATCAGCTCCTTCCACCGTTATTACAGCTCGATATACGCCTGCAACAGGGAAAGAGATACGCATTTGATCTTCCTATACTACATAAATTACCTTCCTGTTATCTATCTCACATGGTATGAATGTGTATGATTTAGTATCTCTTGTATTTCCTCTGTAGCTATTTTTTTTTTTATTATTTGCCTGTTAATTATGGTTGTCCTCCCTCCCAAGTGAACGTTTGGGTATAGATGCAGAGTCAGAATTGTGAGGTTATTCCCAATCCAGCTTAAAGATAAACACAGACAAGTGCAAAGGAACGAACGAACGACCTACAAACTACCACCACTGCGACGTACAATGCAACACTCCACTAAACAAAGCAAAGGCTACCACACACACACATACACATAAAACACACACACACACACACACACACACACACACACACACACACACACACACACACACACACACACACACACACACACACACACACACACACACACACACACACACACACACACACATGAAACAAACTCTCCCAGACCCATCACTTCATAACACAGAGCAGATATAGGAAAATAACCCCAACAGTAAGAAAAAAAGAAAAAAGAAAAAAAAAGAGTCTGACACAACCCTTAATAAAAAGAGTGACAGATTGATACTGACCATCACTCTTTTCATTTCCTTCCTTCTTTTCAATTTTTTTTACCTCCCTCTCTCTCTCTCTCCCTCTCCCACATTCTGCCTCACTCCTCTCGCTCTTCTTTCCATTCCAAGCGTATGTTGTTGAGTGAGATTTTTAGCCTCGCGTCCGAATAAGCGGAGCGGCCACGACCTCTGACACGCCTTTGTTGGTTTTATGTCGTCTGGTCGAGGTATGATTGGTGGGTCCACGCGCCGCCCCCGAGTACTAATGCTAAGTCTGGTGCATCACTGTCATTCCGTGGGTCAGGAGGTGAAGCTCAGCGCGGCGGATTAACGGTGGGTGGGTGGGATGGAGTAGGGTGGGTAGCGTTAGCTAGGGTCGGGGTGGATGTGTTATCGTAGACTAATGTTCAACCTTTTTTTTTGCACATCTGTGACTGAGTGTTAGCGTCTCTATGTGTTTTTCTTGCGAGTTGTAGTTGTTTTTGTTGTTGTTGTTGTTGTTGTTGTTGTTGTTGTTGTTATTGTAGTTGTTGTTGTTGTTGTTGTTGTTCCGTTGTGGCTTTTCTGAGAACATGGAAGTGAAGTGATAATGGTAAAGTGAGTCTTATAACGGTGTACGAGGACTGGGTGTTGTAAATAGGACTATGATTAATGTTATTTTGTTTTGTGTCTGTGTCTGTGTTTGTGTTTGTGTTTCTGTGTTTGTATCTTCTTTGTTTTGTGAATGTTTGTAGTTTTATTTGTGGATTGTTGGTGATGTTGTGTAATTGCAGTTTGTTGTAAGTGTGTATGTGACATTAATGTGTTTTAATGTTATACTTACATAGAAGAAAATTTGTTGGTTGTGTGTGTATTGGTGTTGTGATTATGTTGTATAAGCATTGTGAAGTGTGTGAGTGAGGTTGTAGTATGTTAATGCACTATACAGAGACAAAACTGTACATATGTGTGTGTGTGTGTGTGTGTGTGTGTGTGTGTGTGTGTGTGTGTGTGTGTGTGTGTGTGTGTGTGTGTGTGTGTGTGTGTGTGTGTGTGTGTGTGTGTGTGTGTGTGTGTGTGTGTGTGTGTGTGTGCGTGCGTGTGTGTGTGTGTGTATGTGTGTGTGTGTGTGTGTGTGTGTGTGTGTGTGTGTGTGTGTGTGTGTGTGTGTGTGTGTGTGTGTGTGTGTATGTGTGTATGTGTGTGTGTGTTTTCGCATGACTGGTTACTGAGAGGTATTGTTAAGAACATGAAGTTGTGGGAACATTTCTGAGAACTTGAGGCTGGGATATCATAAAGTGTGTGAGCTTATTGGAACATTGTTTAGTGTTAGATTTATAACTGTGATATTGCTTAGTATTACTGAACCTTTGTGAAAAATGCGGCTTTATTTTACTGACTTACTCTGTGGCAGCTCTGTCTTAACTGGTGATAATACTGACTCAGCGTGACTGGCGGCTGAATATTCATCTCATAAGGCCTTGTCATATGATGTACCGTAGTTTTAACGTGGAGGTTTTTGAAGTGCGCAAGAGTGCAAGAGGCGACAGCAGTGCATATGACGAAGTGCTTGTTGCCTCTAGTGACGTCACGCTAAATCTTCAGTCCAGGAGTCCTTCAGAAGAGTGGTGATCCCGAAGCTGGCGAGGAAATGCTCTCTCCCTCCCCGCCGCCTCCCTGAGTCCACCACAGCCTGGAGTGGGCGAGTAATAATGATAGTTATTTATCTCTCTGATTTCATGATGTGGTTGTCTAGGTCTGGGATTCACTGACAGCAACACCCACGGGTTTTACTAGCTAGGGCATCTTGACGCTTAATGGATCCCGTGTATATCTGAGAAACTTTAGCCGTTGGTGATACTTGTGAATAATGTTTTGGTGAAAATAACTATGTATAATGAACCCCTTGACGCGTGAACCCAGCTCATGTGATATTTTTGTATGATGTTTACACTTGTATAAACAACTTCATCGTTCCCTTTTAACGATGTGGCGGCAAGGACATATCCAGAGGGATTGTGGCAAGAGTGGAGTCTTGACGTCATATTGCCGCAGCCACCGCCGCTCCCACGATCAAAGAATGAGGCCGAGAGCGAGAGCAAACCTCGGGTCTCTTTCATGCGTCCTTGTTAGCGCCGGGAGGGAAA
>JAXIVD010001594.1:65065-80740 GCA_036785275.1 Cancer borealis
AAGAAGAAGAACTACATAGGAATGCAAATTAGACCTTAATAAAGAGGTAAAAGAAAAAATATATTATCTGTCAAGGTCTTGTGGAGGAAGGTAGAGCTTTATGGTTTATGTGTTAAATATTTAGTGGTTAAGTAAGATACACTGTCATGATTTGTAAATTATGAAGTGGTTTGTTGTCTCTTCACGTTAATTATTTACTCCCTCCACCTCGCTGCTGCTGTTGTACTTGGGTGAGAAAAAGTGAAGAAGATATATTATGATGAATGTTGTTATTTACGTGTAATGGAATCTGTATTAAAAAATGTTGGTGTTTATTTTATGATTTTTTTTTTTTTTTTAGTATATGCATCTTTTTTCATGAAGTTATATCTGTTTTTTTATTGTTAGTGTATTTGTATATGTGTGTGTGTATGTATGTGTGTGTGTGTGTGTGTGTGTGTGTGTGTGTGTGTGTGTGTGTGTGTGTGTGTGTGTGTGTGTGTGTGTGTGTGTGTGTGTGTGTGTGTGTGTGTGTGTGTGTGTGTGTATGGGGTGTGTATGTGTATGTGTGTGTGTGTGTGTGTGTGTGTGTGTGTGTGTGTGTGTGTGTGTGTGTGTGTGTGTGTGTGTGTGTGTGTGTGTGTGTGTGTGTGTGTGAGTGTGTGTGTGTGTGTGTGTGTGTTTAGATGCATGGCTCTGTTTTTGTTTTTTTACCAAGTTTGTAATCAAATTTAATGAAAAGTCCTGTTTTCATTATTCTGAATATGGAAAATAATTACAATCTGCGAGGTATTCTGATTAACGATACTATCATTGTTATTATTATTATCATTATTATCATTTTTATCATCGTTATTATTATTATCATTATCATTATTATCATCATTACTATTATAATTATTACAATTATGACATTTACTATTATTATTACTATTATACTATTAGTGTAAGCGGCAGCAGCAGCAGCAGCAGCAGGTCAGCCTCAGTGTATTGACAACCACATCACATAACCACACCTTTCCATGGCCACATCTGCCCTCCATCCCTACTACCACCCTCACCTATCCCCTCACCTGTGCCCTTACCTGTCCCCTTCCTGCCCACAGACACCCTCCACACACCCCAAATTCAATACCAATGGCGCCACTTCATGACCTCCCTCCGTGGGTCAACTCTCCCCAGATATATTAAGTTACCTTTTTTTTCTCTCTCCCTCACGTATGCAAATGTTGGAGTGAGGGCAGTTGTCCGCCACGTGACCCAACCCCCAGAGAGAAGAAGGGAGGGAGGGTGGCAAGGGAGGGAAGGAGGGAATGGAGGGAAGGGGGAAATAACACGTGGATGATAGGTAGGAAAGGGAAAAAGATAAAATATGTGAAACCAGGAAGAAATAGCCACATCTGCTCAAAATTCGACTAGTAAGAAATAAGTGAGTTTTGAGAACCCCTGACACGTGTATACGAAAAGGTATTGAAATAGAGCGAGTCCCACCACACTACTAGCAAGTTGAGAAAAACATGAAGCCTCGAAACAAAACTGGAAAGAGCCAGCAAGGGCAGGGAAATGAAATAAAAAAATTTAAAAATCTCACCAAACAAAGTATTCTGACAAACCTTCCCTTAAAAGTTCGAGCGATTTTGGCGAATTTAACTTTCAAACTCGACTGGATGGAAATTGCTATTAATTCTCCAAAATGCCGAGGCCTGTTAGGAGTTGTGCTTTACTGGTGTTGCAAAGGAAAGCGAGGGAATATTTTTTTCTTTCTTCTATCTTCGTTTTTTCGTTCTTTTTTTTCCCAGTCGCCCCGCAAAGGGAGTGTAGGCTACGTATGTATGTACTGCACCGCGCCAGGGAAGTGGGGAGAGAAGGACAAAGTGACAGATTTCTTCCTGAATCGACAATTACTGACACTGTGCGATTCTCTTTTCTGCCTTGCTCTATTTCTTTTTCTTATTTCTTTTTTCTTATTTCTCTATCTACGATTTTTGATTTTGCTGGTATTTAGTTTTGTAGAAATTAGTGAGTCTTATAAAAGGGATGAAGATATTGCATTTTTTACTGTAGATGTCACTGGAAAACTGGACTAGAGAGAGAGAGAGACATATATAGAGAGAGAGAAAGAGAGAGAAAAAAAATAAAACAGAGAATCGTACGTGCTTCTCTGTATATATTTCCTTTCATAATAATAATGAACATCATAATATTATCACTACCTTTAATTTGTTTAAGTAAATCGGAAAGTACTCAGGAAATGAAAGGCGTCAGTTCATATAATAAGAACAAGACGTAATCCTCTTCTGAATCATCACAGTTTCCTCAATCTGAATGTAGTACAATTTCCACAATCATCTTAGATCAATTTGTAGATGATTCTGTAAATACCCAGAGGTAACGAAAGGTTTATCTAACTTATCTACTCTCAGGAAATACCTCGCTCATCTTCTTCCTCATCTTCATCCTCATCTTCATCCTCATCTTCATCCTCATCTTCCACCTCACCTTCATCCTCATCTTCCGCTTCACCTTCCCACATTTCCTGTCCTCCTTCTCTTCATCATTTTCTTACTATTTAACTGTTTCTCTTCTGTATGTAGTATGTTTCCAGTTATTCCATTCGATTGTTGGCTTTGTAATAAATAAAGTTGATACAGTTTATAGTAAGTTTGATTTTTTGTTTGTTATGTTTCAACTATTGTAAACAACATGTTATTTAGTGTGTGGAATGTATTAATCATTTTTACTGGTGATTTCTACCTGATATTGATATTTATATTCTTATTTATTTATGTATTTATTATTTTTCATTAGTTAAGAATTAGTATGTTATGAACTCCCACAAAACAGACTTTCTCTTCACCCTGCATGAAGGGATGAAGCATAAAGAGAGAAAATGAGAGAGAGAGAGAGAGAGAGAGAGAGAGAGAGAGAGAGAGAGAGAGAGAGAGAGAGAGAGAGAGAGAGAGAGAGAGAGAGAGAGAGAGAGAGAGAGAGAGAGAGAGAAAAAGAGAGATTAAGAGAAAGAAAGAAGAAAAGAGAGAAAGGAACACAGATAGACAGACAGACAGATATACAAAGCGTACAATAATAACCTTCAACTTCCCTCAAGTGAAAGATCAATACATGAATTACAATGTATAATATCATGTAATTCATGTATTAAATAGATCATACTGTGCAAAGCTAACAGGTCTGCTAGTTTTGGTTCTTCCTTTGTGTTCCTTTGTGCACGTAATTCACCCTTATGTTAAGATCAGTATTAACAAGATCAAGAAATAATTAGAACAATCAACTCAAGAGTATTTTTCACTTGTTTTCAATTAGTGGAAATAGAACTAAAAGATCATTATTATTACCATGATTTTACTTCCTTTTTCTCTACCCTGGTCTCTCCACCCTTCTAACCCCTACCTACTCCCTCTCTCTCTCCCTCTCCCTTCCCCAACCTCTTTCCTACCCCCACCACCATACCTCTCCCTTCCCCACTCAACCCCACAACCCCACTCCACCTCACTCCCCGCCCTCCTGCTGCTACGGTTTTATAGAATTGGAACCACTTAAGGAAATTGGTTAAGGCAGCGAGAGGGACCG
Source organism: Cancer borealis (assembly GCA_036785275.1). NCBI lineage: Eukaryota > Metazoa > Arthropoda > Malacostraca > Decapoda > Cancridae > Cancer > Cancer borealis. Next base: position 68,633 of record JAXIVD010001594.1, read on the forward strand.
TCAGGACTGGTATGCATTAGGGTTATTTACTTATTATTATTATTATTATTATTATTATTGTGTGTGTGTGTGTGTGTGTGTGTGTGTGTGTGTGTGTGTGTGTGTGTGTGTGTGTGTGTGTGTGTGTGTGTGTGTGTGTGTGTGTGTGTGTGTGTGTGTGTGTGTGTGTGTGTGTGTGTGTGTGTGTGTGTGTGTGTGTGTGTGTGTGTGTGTGTGTGTGTGTGTGTGTGTGTGTGTGTGTGTGTGTGTTTCCCCCTCACATCCTGTTATTACTGTCCATATGGTCTTCATTTATTCGATTCAGCTCTTCCTTGTGATTATTTTCGTGTGGATAGTGAGTGGTGAGTGAAAACAGTGTTCGCCTGCACGCACGCACGCACGCACCCACACTTGTACCCACTCACTCACTCACTTATTTACTCATTCATTTATTCATATATTCAATTATCCACTCACATCCTCATCACTCATTCACTCACTTTCATTTACACACACACACACACACACACACACACACACACACACACACACACACACACACACACACACACACACACACACACACACACACACACACACACACACACACACACACATCTGGCGTCGCCCTCCAGCCTTCGAAGTGATTGAATTCAACGTGAAATGCAGTTTGTGTGTTTGGCCGAGCATGACTGAGTTGAAGATGAGATTCCTGGAGGAGGCTCTTCAGTGCTCCGCTTTATGGGGGGGCCAAGTTAAAAGGGTTGTTGCGCCCCGCTAACAGTCGCTCCCTTCCAGCCCCGAGCGATGTGATTAAGTGCATTTTCCTGTCTCAACGGAGCTGTCTGTCACGGGAGAAAGCAGCGACTGACTCTGGATTTTGTTTTACTTAGCATTTATTTTTGGGTTCTTTTCGGTGATCTGTGTTGTGTTTGTGCAAATGGTATCCTGTTTGTGTGTTTGTTTGTTTTGCAGGGGAGGTTTGATTGAGTGTCATTTGGTAATACTTGGTGTTTGGTATTACTGGTGTGCATGTGTTTGTTGTGTGAATGTTTGTGTTGCATTCCCTGGTGAGGCGTTAATGTGTATTGTTTGTGTTGTGCCACAGTGTTGCTTGATGTGTGGTAGTGTCTTTTATTTCCTTTCTTACGCTAGTGAGGTTTTTTTCTTTTTTAAATAATAAAAACCCTTCATCTGGTGCAAAGTAATACCGTCACTTCCATCACAAGACTCAGTCATCTCATTATTTTCTTGACTGCTCTTTCAACAGCTGCCCATCAACACCCAAGGCTGCTTCGTGCTCCATTATATCATATTAGGTATTAATATATATATATATATATATATATATATATATATATATATATATATATATATATATATATATATATATATATATATATATATATATATATATATATATATATATATATATATATATATATATATATATATATATATATATATATATATATATATATATATATATATATATATATATATATATATATATATATATATATATATATATATATATATGCATGCATACATACATACATACATACATACACTATGATGGTATTTTTCTACTGATATCTGCAAATGTCTTTTTTTATTTATATCGTTTTAGTATGTAACCCAGTATTATCTTTTCTGTATCGTAAAATTCCTGCTCACATCAAACCATTTCTTTATGTAATCCATTCGTTTATGTATTGATTTGATTTTACTTTACTACCGATATTTACATGTGATTTCCTTTTCTCACGAATTTTCTATCACTATTTCTTTTTTTTCCGCAGGTAAATGTCTCGTGGAGGAGGCGGAACACAGTGTGCAGTGAGGTGAGATTCATCTTGGTTTGCATTACCAGGGGAATGGGTCATGTCACTGCTGTGTGGCTGGCTGGGGTATTTTTTCGATTTATGTTGTGAAATTTCATCGTGTGAGGCACGTAGTGAAGTCCGAATAGCGCGCTTTTGTGAATTACAGCTGGAAATATTATTCGTATTTGTATTAGTATTTGTATTGTGGTGATTGTTATGCTGGTGGTGGTGGTGGTGGTGGTGGTGGTGGTGGTATTGGTGGTGGTGGCGGCGGCGGCAGCAGTGGCAGCATATTTTTCTCTATTACTAGTTTTTGTCATATTATTTTTCGAGTCTCAGGTTTTCTCTCCATAATGATGTTGCGTAGGGAGCCACGTCGGTTAATTAATTATATTGGAGAGTCGACCTCTTCCAGCTTCCTGTTGATTGTATGCAAAACTTATCCTTCAGAGAATCAAGGAAAGTAAAAGATCTATATGACTCCATTCTAAGTGTCGTGGCCGTGTATTAGACGGCGAGGAGGTCTTGTTACACACCATGTTGAACTCACAGAGGATCTACTAACGATGGACACTAACCAAAGATGCTGATTTAATTTAATTCTGCCTTAGACATAGAGCATCATATGTTAAGGAAAAAAGCAGTAACAAGAAATATTTAATTATCATCTCTCATTAGTCTTCTGCATGAGTAACCTGCGATCGGATCTCAAGACTCACGACAGCTTCTCGCTGTCTTGTTAACTTGAAAATCGTTTGAGGGAGTAAAATAATGTCGGGAAATGAGTGAGGTAGCGTGACATTTAAAGTTGATTTATGAAAACTTCCTCCATGCTGCACCTGTGATGAGCTAGATATAATAGGTACTTCTTTCCTTCCTTCCTTCCTTCCTTCCTTCCTTCCTTCCTTCCTTCCTTCCTTCCTTCCTTCCTTCCTTCCTTCCTTCCTTCTCTTTCTTTCTTTCTTTCTTTCTTTCTTTCTTTCTTTCTTTCTTTCTTTCTTTCTTTCTTTCTTCCTTCCTTCCTTGCTTACTCCCCCCAGGTGGCATATTTTTGCAACAAAGCTACCACGCACATGCGCACACACACACACACACACACACACACACACACACACACACACACACACACACACACACACACACACACACACACACACACATCAACCTGGGAAATTATTTTGACCCCGCCATTCGACAAGGTACAAACGATTACCTTGAAGAAAAGAGTTATTGCGAAATGGAAAATATTATGTGTAAATCTTTTCTTTCTTTCTTTCTTTTATTGCCTCAGAGTAGGTTACGTTAGGTCAGCTTTCCACAAACCAGGTCAGGCCGTGTTTGACCTGCAAATTTAACATGGTGGTATAGGTGGATGAGAAATTGTGTGGATGACCCTTTCCCTTCTCCGAGGTCAGCGTGGGTCAGCGTGGGTCAGGTAGTATGTGAGTTATTACGAGTTTCCAGTTACGAGTCACTTACCTACCTACCCTTACCTCCACCCCCCACACCCCTCCCCCCTTCTTTTCCCCTCCTTCCCACCCACCCACGTAACCTGCTGGCTTAGGTGACCACTAGCTTTCCTTTGTTCCGAGTGTCAGTTACTTCCATCTCATCCACTTCCCTTCCCTTCCCTTCCCTTCCCTTCCCTTCCCTTCCCTTCCCTTTCCTTCCCTTCACTGACTTTATTTTCTCTCTCCTTCCCCTTCTTCATCTCCATTCTTCCTCTCTGTTTTATTCATCCAATATATTTTCCATCCCCTTCCCCCTTCTCTTCTCTTTCCTTTATCCTTATCTGCCCAAGTTTAGTTTCATTGGCACCTCGCACCCCACCCACCCTCCTTCTCTCTCTCTCTCTCTCTCTCTCTCTCTCTCTCTCTCTCTCTCTCTCTCTCTCTCTCTCGGTATAAGCGTTCCCGTTCTCCTTGCCTTTGTAACCGCGCTGACGAAACCTTAACATAATCCCACGTGCTTGGTTGCCTCTCCTTCAGGTGCACCGCGTTACCCCCTCGAGGCTAGGTATCTGTCTTCACTCCACTGTAAGAAGCACACACGTTGTCATCTACGTGGCCCTCCTTGTTGTTGTTGTTGCTGATCTGTTTTTTTTTTTTTCTTCGTCATCCTCGTCGTCGTCTTTTTTCTTGTTCATCGTCCTACTTTTTTTTGTATGTGTGTGTGTGTGTTTGTTTGTGTGTTCGTGTGCCTTTTTTTCTTTCTTTCTTTCTTTGTATTTCCTTTATTTTTTTTTTACCGAATTTTTGATCTAGTTTGCTTCTTCGCTTAATTTTTTTTCCTTTTTTTTATTTACTCTATTTTATTTTTGTTTGTCATTTAAGAGTAACAGAAATGATTTATGCAGCATTTTATAGTGTTATATAATTTTTTGGGGTCCGTGGGTTTTTTTATTACAATTTTTTTTTTATTGGTAACGTTATTATTGCTTATGTCTGGCTGGCTAACCTCACCGTCACCTTCCATTCACCACCACCACCACCACCACCACCACCACCACCACCACCACCACCACCACCACCACAACCACCACCACCACCACCTGGCGTCTTCCCATACAATATCCATCCCTAATCCTCCTACAGCCAACACCCCAGCCACCACAAGCGTATTACTGCAATCCACACCAATCCTCCTCCTCCTCCTCCTCCTCCTCCTCCTCCTCCTCCTCCTCCTCCTCCTCCTCCTCCTCCTCCTCCTCCTCCTCCTCCTCGTCTTGGTGATTCATGCTATTCCGTTCCTCCTTCCTCCTCCACCTCCTCACCCCGACATTTCCGTTCCCTCCGTCTTCATCCTCCTCCTCCTCCTCCTCCTCCTCCTCCTCCTCCTCCTCCTCCTCCTCCTCCTCCTCCTCCTCCTCCTCCTCCTCCTCCTCCTATGTCTTCACTCCGCTCCATGACCTCCAAAGCTCGACGTACTTTTTTATCCTCCTTTGAGTTATCTCCCTTTGGCGTATTTTTTCTCCCTCTCAACTCGAGATACGGAGAAAGGCTCGTCTGACCACCGCCTCTGTCCTCCAGCCTCTCCCACCAGATTATCTCACCTCTCGCCTCCTTCCTATTCTCCTTTTGACATTCAGAGCGAGGCCGGGGCAGGGTGGGGAGGCTGGTGGGAAGGGTTGTTGTGTGGGTGGTAGGGAGGTTTGGTTAGAGGGGGTTGCGCTGCACAATGCCCCGCACGATTGTTATGAGGATTTAATCAATTGGTTAAGGCGGCCCCGGACTGGCCATGGAAGCGGGGCCGTGCAGATAAACGTGGCCGTGAAGGGTCGTTGCTCCTGAGTCTCCTCCTCCGTTGGGGATACGCATTAATCGTAGGAAACCTCTTACTTTTGGGGCTTTGGGGATTCCCTTTTTGTAATGTGAATCTTAAATGGATTATTCCTCGCACCCACCCACCCACACTCTCTTCCTTCCCTTTCCTTCCTTTCCCACGTCCTTCACCTTTTATGCTACGTCGTTAGGTGTTTCTACCGTGTGTGGCGATCGTATGTGTGCATGAAACAACAACCAATTCGGGAATACTGGACCAGGTAACAAGGCTGATGCTCAAATAGGAAAGATTCTTTTTCCATCCATAGTTTTCTAGTCGTCAGAGTTGTCCCTCCTTTTATTACAAATGCAGGTGGGTGAGTGCGTGTGGGTTTCAGGATGTAATGTTATAACCAGGCATGGAGGTGCAATGGTTGTTAGTGCCGGGGCTCGAGTCTTGTCCTTCCTACCTGTATTTAGTTGTCTGGCATCAGCAGCGGCCTCCATTGTCCCCAGGTGCGAGGAGCAGCAGGAAGGGAAGCCGCGGGTGCACAGGCTGCGGCACGGCGGCGTTCACTGGCGAGGCGGCGGGAAAAAATATGTGAAAATGTTTTGCATGAACGAACATCAGAAATCCCCAGCGCCCTTGTGTGACCTTGACGGTTAATAAAACGCTTATCTGGTAGCTTGTGCGTGTGTGTATTATATATATATATATATATATATATATATATATATATATATATATATATATATATATATATATATATTTATTTATTTATTTATATGAAACACACACACACACACACACACACACACACACACACACACACACACACACACACACACACACACACACACACACACGTACGTACATGTAATTGGGTAAGAATTCTAGATAATGTTTTTTTTCTGCGCCTTGCTGTTCTCCATCGTGAAAGCCTTTGCGGAGCATTGCATGTTCATGGCTAAACTTGGGCGACCGTTTTTGCATATATTTGCAGTTTCATTTAATGTCTCTCCGTAGTAACTACATAGCAGACCGAAGTTGTAATTAAAGTTCTTTCACTTTCATTATGAGTTTAATAATAGTCACTTGAGCCGCGTTGAAACTTCGGATTCCAAGTTTGGATTTGTTTTCACTCGTGTTAATATCTGTCGAGTGTGTTGCTGTGGCGGTGGTGGTTGTGGTGGTGGTGGTGGTGGTGATGGTGGTGGTAGTGGTGGTGGTGGTGGTGGTAGCGGTGGTGGTGGTGATGGTGGTGGTGGTGGTGGTGGTGGTGGTGGTGGTGGTGGTGGTGGTGGTAGCGGTGGTGTGTGGTGATGGTGGTGGTGGTGGTGATACACAGCTCACCATCATGTCCTCACAGATGGGGTCGTGTCTGTGGTTCTGGTTCATTGGTTGTGTTTCTTTGTGATTGGCTCTCCCAAGGATGCAGGTATGTGGTGGTGGTGGTGGTGGTGGTGGTGGTGGTGGGTTGGGTTCGAAATAGTAATCAGGAAATAAATAATAATAAAAAGTGGCTCAGTGTTGATGTTATGGTGTTATCAATGGAAAAGTGGTGTTGTCAGTAATGGAATGGTATTGATGGTATCTGTGGTGGAGTAATAGTAATGACAAAGTGGTGATTTCAATAGTGGAGTGGTGTTGTCAGTAGTGGAGTAGTGATGATAATGGAGGTAGGTGTTGAGTGGAGTTATGGTGTGGTGGTGAGTGGTAGTTATCCTCATACTGGCGTAGTGATGCTAGTAAGTGGTGTTGTTAGTAGTGGCAGTCGTAGTGGTAGTCGTAGTGGTGGTGGTGAGTGCAGTCGTAATGAATGGTGATGAGTGAAATAATGGTTAATGGTACACGGCGTGATGGATGGTGCTTAACTGTAGCACTGTGGTGATTTACTGTTCAGGTGATCCATCAGACTTAGTTAGTTAACCTGATTCATGCCTTGCTGGTGACGCAATGTGTTTTACAGTTTGATTATTTTGCCTAACTACTTGTGATTACTGTTCCGGTCTCGTGCTGCTGGAGGTTGTTATAATAGGTTATGTCGTGCTCACAACCCATACATCATTCAACTCTGTGTTCAATTTACTCAGCGCGTCTGGCAACAGCTTCCTACTAATTATCTAATACTTAATTGAAAGCAGCGAGGCCTGTAATCTTTCTCATTGTCTCTCTTACCCCTCGCCTTCATTCTTGTCTCTCCTTCATCTTCATATTCATTGTATCATTCTTTTTTTTATCTAGTGTGTACGTGTATGTTACTTTAACATACAAGTTATTTAATTACACTTAAGTTTTGCATTGCACATGGAAGGTTATATGAAGGGAACCTCGCATCACATTTTGAGTGGATGGAGAAGTGGATGAAGGGTGGAATGCTTACAGTCGCTTAGGTGGATCATGGGGTGGATCAGGACAGGACTAGAAAGCAAAAGGGGGATAAGGCAAGTGAATGGCAGAGGTAGAAGTATGTGGAATAAGGTAAAGTCCATAGAGGTGGAAATGGATGGAAGGATTGAAAACATTTAAGCCTGAAAATAAATAAATAAATGACGTAAGTTGACCTATAGGAAGGAAATAGAGAGTGGAGAGTCTTCAAGTATTACGTGTATAGGAGGAGAAGGATGTAGATGAAGAGGAGGAGAGGAGGAGGAGGACAGGGATAGAGGAAAAGGTATAGAGTGAAAAGGGTTTAAAAATAGACCCCTGTCCCTCCACTCAAGGCAAACGAAGGAGGGAGAAAAGAAAGAAAAGACGCTGCTGCTATTTTTATTATTTTATTTTACACTTCCTCTTTAAGCCGAGTAATTAGAGAAAATTGTATAATATGGTAAATGGGAAGAAGCATCATCAAGGGGTTGTTTATTTATCCCCTCACATGTGGTTTAATAATTGGTGGTAATTGGAAGTTGGCGGAGATTTTAATTTTGTGATCTAATTCATTGTGGAACGGAAGAGTGTCATGCCATGTATCAAGAGAGTGGAGGAGGGAAATGGAAGAGGGGAGGAGTGAGAGAGAGGGAGGGAGAAAGAGAGAGAAAGAGAGAGAGAGAAAAAATTGCTACCTCTTTCTCTCTTTCTCTCACACACACAGAGAAGCAAAAAATAGATAAAAAAAAGTAAGAACCAAGCAAACCATTTAAGCACAAGACAAATCGCTTGGGAGCCCTGGACCCTCCCCTCCCCCCCTCCCCCGTCCCTCCTCTCCCCCTTCCCCCCTTACCCTCTCACCAGAATATCTTTCCTTGATAATATCAGTGAAAAATTGTATGTCAGCGAATTCTCTCTTTCTTTTTCTCCTTTTGAGGGATTTTCTTAGGATGTTTTCGTCCTTAATCAAAACTTAACGCGGAGTTTTCATAAAAGTTGCTTCAAGTCTCCACCGGCTCACGGGCTCTCAATTTAAGGATGTAATATAAAGTGTCAATTGAGAGTGTATATGTGTGTGTGTGTGTGTGTGTGTGTGTGTGTGTGTGTGTGTGTGTGTGTGTGTGTGTGTGTGTGTGTGTGTGTGTGTGTGTGTGTGTGTGTGTGCGTGCGCGTGTGTGTGTGTATGACTGCATCACTCTAACACCAGGTAAGAGCCACACAGGAGGGCCAAGTCTGCGCCCACAAGGTTCGTATAAAAATCCTTCCCGTGGGGTAGAATTTAAATAACGGAGATCCGTGCTTGATTTCATTAATTCTTCACGCACCAGGACACGGGCAGCAGAGCGTGTCTTGCCGGGTATTTCTCACCAAAACTCGCATTTCTTTAACTCTTGGAGGGTCATCGGCAGGCCCGCGGGTGTAGGCGTGATTACTGCCGCTAAGTCTTGTCTCCTGGGGCCTCGTTCTGTGGATGGATAATCTGAATAGAAGAATGGTAGGAGGAAGAGGAGGAGGAATAGGAAAAAAAGCAAGGAAAAGCGTGGAGGATTTGTTAAATTATGATAACATTAATTAGGAAATTAAAGGCAATTATTGCAGCTATGTGTTTGATAGCAGGAAGTAGCTGACCAAATGGTGTGATAAAATTCAATTCATTTTCACATCACAGGGACTTGGAATGAAATACATGATGCACAACAACCAATTCAGTTCGTCGAAATTAAGACAAATTCGATACACCTTTTCTTCTACAGGATTTTATGCGCAGTGTTTCTGAGCTGAATGAAGCTGAGGGAAGTTTTACTAAATTTCTCATTACCTAAACAATGAAAAATACTAAGAAAAAGCAAAGCAAAACACGACTTTCACGAATAGGTAGATAGATCCTTCACACACACACACACACACACACACACACACACACACACACACACACACACACACACACACACACACACACACACACACACACACACACACACACACACGCACACACACACACACACACACACACACACACACACACACACACACACACACACACACACACACACACACACACACACACACATACACACACACACACACACACACACACACGCACACACACACACACACACACACACACACACACACACACACACACACACACACACACACACACACACACACACACACACACACACACACACACACACAGCTGCACCAAGAACGAATCAGCCGTGCGAGGATAGGTAGGTAGGTAGGTAGGTAGGTAGGTAGGTAGGTAGGTAGCCTCAGGTTCGTGGGTTACCTTGTGAAACGCTATAAGCATGCAGAAGGAGGCAGGCAGCGCCCCTACACGATCCTCCCGTACCATAACTTAGGATCAACAACCGGCTCATGGTAGCTGGCTTGGTGGGAAGGAGGGAGGGAGAGGGAGAGGGGGAGATGGAAAGAAGAAGGGAAAGGAGAGACAGGGGATGGGAAGGAGGGTGCTAGGGAGGGATGAGGAACAACGCAGGAGGTAAGCTGTCTCCTTGTGGTGCACCGCGGCAATTACCACCGTGACTCCGTGTCCTCCGCGGCTTTTGTTACAGCTATGCATATTGGCCATACCAGGTGGATATTCTGGGGCCTTAATTACCTCCTTGCATTATGCACGGATCCGGTTTGCTCGGTGGGCCGTGCAGGGAGCGGCCATAAAGAGGGGCGGCCGTGCTGAGGTGCGTGCGGCGGAAAGCTTGCGTGTCGGAGCGATCCAGACGCCGAGTAGCCATTCCCTCCGACCTCGTGACCTCTCGGGAGGGTTCTCATCACCATTTTTTTCTACATCATAAGGGATTTCATGATGAGCCCGGTACACGGGAAGCCTAAACTCCCCCGCCGGGATGATATCTGTGGCGGCTCTAATCGAGGCAGCGGCCAGGAAAATATTGTAATGCTTCTATTTGGCGAACGAGAACTTAGCGTGGCGGTGGTGGTGCTAAGGGCGGCGACGAAGGGAGGAGGGGCGCCGCCTCACCTATGACCTCTGTTTCCTGCCGGGAGCCTGGATATTGGTGCGCTGAGGTCATGTAGGTACTGCCTTTGAGGAGGGCGCCGCAGGGTGTGGTGAGGGTGGGAGGGAGGGAGAGACGTAGGGCTCTAGTAGGCTGAGAGAGGGGAGTATAAGGTGCTCTGTTGGGGTGAAAAGTGAAGGTATGACTAGCTGTAAAGAAACAGATTTAAGGACTTTGCTGGAAGGGAAGAGGAGAGAAATGATAGGAGTGGTGATAGTGTAGGTAGGCTGGAAAAGGGTGTGCTGGGAGGGAAAGGGGCGTGTTGAGAGGGAAGGGGGGGGGGTGATAATGAGGAAGGAAAGGAGGTGCCAGGGGATGAGCGTTGGTGGGAAAGGAGGAAGGGGACAGAGAGGTGATCTAGGATGTTGATGGGAAGGAAGGGCGTAGCAGTCATTTGTATAAGGGGAATGGGATGAGAGAGAGAGAGAGAGAGAGAGAGAGAGAGAGAGAGAGAGAGAGAGAGAGAGAGAGAGAGAGAGAGAGAGAGAGAGAGAGAGAGAGAGAGAGAGAGAGAGAGAGAGAGAGAAGAGAGAGAGAGAGAGAGAGAGAGAGAGAGAGAGAGAGAGAGAGAGAGAGAGAGAGAGAGAGAGAGAGAGAGAGAGACAGAGAGAGAGAGAGAGAGAGAGAGAGAGAGAGAGAGTCCCTTAGGTAGTCCTCCTGATGATGATATAAGGATGGTTAGATGAGATGCTTAATGAGGAAAATGACTCCGATAAATCAGGAATCCGAACAGAAAACGGAAGCGAGATAAACAGAACTAATCAGAGACAAAAGCAGGTTAGTTATTACACAACATCACACAATCAACAGGAATAAATCATCAGTATTTCTTGCAACAAATAGATAAATAGATAAAACCTCTCTCTATCTCTATCTCTCTCTCTCTCTAAAACTCCCTTACCTTGACGAACCCTTTCCTCCGCCTTCGCTCAGACCATCTCACTCCCAGTCCCAAACCACTAGGAAGGTTGAGATTCAGGCCAACGAAGCCCTTGAAGCCTGTAGCCTCCAGCCTGTAATTACGCATTCAGGCTCCGAGGCTTCGTCAGGGTAATGCCAGGCCCTCAGGACGCCCTGCTGTTGCCTCCTGAGTGTCACCAAGGTCGTTCCGCTGTTGAATTGAGGGTAATGCGGCAGGAGACACGTGGGTAGAGGAGGAAGAGAAGGAAGAGAAGGAGGAAGAGGAGGAGGATAAGAAAAAAAATAAATGAAAGAGGTTGATGTGGTGGTAGAGAAGAAAATAAGAGGTGGTTAAAGAAGAGGGGAAGAGGAGAGGAGGAGGAGGAGGAAGAAGAAGAGGAGGAAGAGGAGGAGGAGGAAGAAGAAGGAGAAGGAAAGAAACCAAAACATTTATTTAAGTCTTGACGGAGATACAACAACTGAAAAAACATGTTTGGATGTCTGACACTTCTTTTTTCCACTTCAAGGTTGGAAAGTTTGTGTTCGTCTATTGTTGAATATAAAAGTATTTGTTTGTGTGTACCTTCAGAAGAAAAAAAGACAGTGTTAAATATGTAAAGAAATGCTCTTTTTTTTGTGTGTGGTTTGGAGAGAACTATGTTGACGCGACGTTGTAAAGTTGCGAGAGTTTTGAGTGTTGAGTCAAGTTGTGTTGCGGTGAGGACTCGGGG
>JAXIVD010001595.1:0-80475 GCA_036785275.1 Cancer borealis
ATGCCACCATGGGTATTAATTTTAAGATATAAAGGAAAAGGTTTGGACAATTAGTGGTGCTAAGTTGCAATCCCCTTGGAGGTATGTTGTTGGTGAATCGACCCAGGTGTGACAGGTCGATAGACTATCCACCTTAATTCCCCCGGGCCTAGTTTGAGCCCTGAAGGAGTGGTGAACTTTTGAAGTAGAAGATAAGTTCACAGGATTGTGTGTAGTTCACACAATGGACTAGTTCAGGAAGCTGTAGGCCACTTTAACGTGAGGGAATCACACCTGGTAGTAGTGTGATTAGGCCTCTAAGCTACAGTCTGCCGGTGTTAGGAGGTGGAGGAGACATCAGGACGTAGCCTAAGCTCTGTCAAATGCTTCCTGTATGACCACTTGCTGCGGAAACGAATGAAGGGTGATTGAATGCGAATGTTGTGAGAAAATGAAGATGAATGACTGAGAATTTATGTTATTGTTTGTTTTGGTGTGAAAGCCAAGGGTAGGGAAGGCTCAACTTAGCTACCGAGTGTCCGGGATCTTGTACAGTTGACGAGATCATCCATACTTCTCTCATGAGTATGTGGACTGGGGTGTGCCCTACAATAATCTGAACTACAGCCAAGTAGCAGCAGTAGCCAGGCAATTGGTTTCTCAGGAACCACATATTACGTTGCCAGTGTTTTAGCCAGGAAGGGCTGCAGAAGTAGTGGAGTGGTGGGGAAGGTCGAGTAAATGTTAGACTGATGGAAAACCAAGGTGGGTTGTAGCCTTAGTGACCACTAAACCAGTTCCTAAATTGTAAAACTGTTAGGATGTAATTTTTTATTATTAGTGAGTAAAAACATTTCACCCGGAGGGAAAAGTCGTGTGATGCTTCCAATTTAATTTCAAATAGGCCTACTGAATGTACCTTTTTTTTTGTTATGTCTAGTCTGCCCTTAGATCCTGTATTCCCAAGGGGATACTGCATTATATAAATGTTTTTACTCACATCATTCATACTTTTATGCTATATGTTTATATTAATGTTTATATTAGAATTGTTTTTCCAAACTTTCAAATCCTATGCAGTCAACCCCTCCCACCAGACAGTTTTCTATGGAAAGAAATTAATATCATAATCTAATCACTATTAATAGTCATTAACTTGTCAAAATGCTCTCCATAGTCTAATATAATTAACCTACTTAGTTATCTTCCCACAAAACTTTGTTAAGAATGACGTAATATTGCATCATGTGAGGCGATCATGCCCCAGGGCCTGTCCCTGAGAAAAGTCACGTAGACAAAAATGTTCCCCTATATAGTAATCCAGAGATCAGGTTCAATAGATATCTAAATGTCACTTATTTAGCGTAAAAATTAATTTCCTATAAACTAATAACTATTTCACGTCTCAATAATCATTAATAATAAGATCAAAGGAGGAATATCCTCGAAACCCCCCCTTCCCCCTTCTCATCTCCCGCCTTTTTCCCAGACAGCGTCATTCGTGGTTCACCCTTCATTGTGTTCGCAGGTGAGTGACATCGCTCTCGAAATCCCTCAATATTTGTGAAATCCAATACCTCTCGCCATTATTATATAGTCCACAATCTTCCCCAGTAGTCTGACAATACATGTAAACCCCTATTGAGATCTATTATAAGTGGATAATATCAATTTCCTTCTCTTAAAGAAGGACAACGTGGTTTCAAAACCGCATGGTCCCCTATTCTCTACAAAATATTTCATGGTGTACAATATATATTTTTCCCGGTAATCTCTATGTTATTGTGACTGTGTATTAACTTCTGCGTTAAGGAAGTGAATTATAGATTCGTGGTTCACCCTTCATTGTGTTCGCAGGGAAAGAATGCCTCCACGACAGTTACACCAATTTCTCATTTACTTTCTTTTGTTTTTGTAGTTAAATGAACGGCTAGAAAGCCACGGCCAAATTTCCAAGTTAAGCTTTAGGAAACTATGTGTCACGTAAGACGGTCTGATAGACCCAGCCCATGTATTCAGGAATAGGAATCGCGTATTCCTATTTAGTGAGGAAGAGTTATACTATGTATGCATAAACAGAAACATTGAGATCACCTTACTTTCGGAAATCCCCTGAGAAAAGGTTCTTTAACTGTTTTCAGGCCCAGTTACAAAATTATAAAATTTTTAAGGTGATATTTTTCAGGGAAGGGAGTCAAGGGTATAATGTGTAATGTGTGAAGAGCTTGGTATCTCGAGGTGAGATATGTATTGCCAACTCTGTATTTATTTTCTTTTTGAGGAAGGTGAAGTTTTTCTGCCATGAGCCATTAAGTTGTCTGATACTATAACTAAGCCGTGTTTCTAAGACTCAGTGATCAGCCTGTGATATTCAAAGTATACATTAAATAAATAACTCAAGTAAAATCTGAGAAAGTGATTCTGTGTTAATACTAACCACCGTTTGGTGTGGTAAGGTTAATAGGGAGGTGCTCAACACTCTTGAAAAAAGGATATGAAACAAATCCACGAATCCATGTGCCTTATTGAAACTCAGTCCACTCTACCAAATAACTAAATTGTTAAATCAGTTCCCCCTTTCTTTTCATTGGTCGCCTATATTTCCCTGGTAGTAATTATTTTCTCTTTCGAATATTTTAACTTCCCTTTAGGAAGAAATTAAATTCCCTGAGAATCCCCTAATTCTCATTAAACCTTTGGGGGTGGTGGCAGCTTTCTTTCCTTAATATCCAGGGAAATATCCAACATCAGGGACCATTAATTAATATAATTAATCAAAGTAAATATATTTTTAATTGCCATGAGAGTTCCCCATTCGAAGTTAATTTAATGACAAGGCACCACACTGGTGGTCCTTCAGCAGTGAAGTGAAAGTAAAACAAATTAATTAAATAAAGAATAGAATAACAACAATAAATAAATAAAAATAACGCCCCCGTCCCCCCCCCGGGCACCACACTGGTGGCTTAAGCGGTGGGATTCAAAGTGTTTTGAGCACTGCCTAACATTACCACAACAAGGGAGAATGTGGAAAATTTCAGTGGTGGGTCATAGTCAAATTCCAAACAAGTTAGTAGTGGAAAATACAGAAATAAGAATATTCCGAGCACCTGGAGGTAGAGCAGACAATTTCAATAATGATACCCGAATGAATGAAGTGCTAAACTGGGAACATGACCTATGTATACTTTGGATAGGCAGTAATGATATTGACCAGGAATCAAATCCTAAAGACATTGTAGAGAACATTAGCTAAATAATAGAGTCTATTGAACAAGACTGCCAAGCAGTAGTATGGGTATGCTTAATAGAACCCAGATTCTACCCCAATGAAGAATTCATGTCCCATCAGGATTATAGGAAAGTACAAAGGGCCATAAATAAAAAATTACAAAAACACCTGCCCAATCAACAAATCCATTTCAACAGTGAGTTCTGGGTAGAGAACCTATCAGAAGATGGAATTCATTGGAATCAAGAAGGTAAACAAAGAGTAAAAAGCAAACTCAGAAAAACCATAAGAAATTTCATGGATGGGGAAGAGTCAGATTAGATCATAAAGTAGCCTAGATTAAGGTACAAACTGACCCAGCATCCCTAGCCAAAATGGATTATGAAGAAAGAGAAGGGGAGACAATAGAGGGCAGTTGGAATCTTGAAAACTCCAAAATCATGAGAGGGGAAATCGAAGAATTAAAGAATGTGGTACGTCACCAGGCCGCGGTGATAGAGAGAATAGGGAGTCGCGTCATCAAACAGGAAGAGACCCTTGCCTCACCTGTAGTTAGTCGCCCCCCAGTAACCAAACCGAGAGACATCCCCATGCTCGAACTAAACCACCTGGAGGGCCTAGAGGCTTCAACACGCCTCCAAATGTTTATTGAATTAATAGAACAGGCCACACCCGAGGATGCCTCCCGAATCCAAGTCGCCAAAAGTAGGTTAGGATCAGAAATAGTCATGCTCGTACATAACCACCAACGAAAACGGCCGAACCTTTCATGGAGTAATTTTTGTCAGCTATTAAAAGATGAGTTTGCTGTAGATGTGAATCTAGACCGAGCGTGGCAGGATTTAGAAAATGAATTTTATGACTGGGGAGAGAGCCCACAAGTCTTTTGTAATAGAACCATTTGCAAATACGCCACTTTAGAGTCTAAATTTCCAAATGAAAAATTTCCTGATAGAAACAAATACCTAAAACGAAAGGTATGGCAAGGTCTACCACGAGATCTCAAAGATAAATTGGAAGGTTTCTTAGATGAAGCCTACCCCCTAAATAAATTCCTGGACAGAGTTGAGTACCAAAGACAACTTTTCTTGGAAACACAAACCCCATCTGTACAGCAGGTGTCCAGAGAAAATGAAAAATCAGTAAGACCAAAAGTCACCCAACCCCTAACTTCTGCCCCAGCCCCCTCCCCAAAGTCAGAAAGCAAGTCCGAGATAGAAGATCTCAAGGAACAGATGAAGGCCCTGACAACTCAATTAAGCCCGCTCAAATCAATTAGCCCACCCAGTCAATACCATCAGTATCAGTCCCTTACTCCTTCTGGACGGTCATGGTCCTCCCCAAAGCCCAAAGTATTCTGCCCTTATTGTCGTTCTCACACTCACAACCTGAGAGAATGTGCCTCAGCTCCCCACGATGGGTCGTGCTTTGACTGCCGACGCATGAATTGCAGAAGGGGAAATGCCAATTGCCCAGGGAGAATTAACCAGAATCATAGCTGACTAACTCAGGCCCCCGCCTCTCCTATAATTCAACTATCAGTAAACAATAAATTAGTGTCAGCTTTGGTAGATACTGGTAGTAGTTATACTTTAATGAAAGAATCCACCAGAAGTAAATTAGGTTGTGAACTCCACCAGAAAAGAAAATTCCCTTGTCTCCAAGGAGTAACAGGAACACCCCTCAGAATACTAGGTTCAGTGTTAGTGGAAATAGGTATTGGGCTGCAAACGGTAGTAAAGAAATGGGTCCCAGTGGTTCCAAACAGCTATTTGCAAGCAGACATGTTGCTGGGAACTGACATCCTATTCCATTCCTCATTCATATGGGATCCTGAGAAGAAGTTATTTCATTGGGGAAAGGCTCCTTATGCCGTCCACCAAATTCGACCCCGGAAAAGTGCAGTCCGTAACGTAACTCAACTTCCTCCCCCAGTAATATCATTAAAACTTGAGAACCAATTGCATAATCCCAAAGAAATTCGGCTAGATCCATATCAAACCAAATTCATTCCCCTAACGGTTGCAGAAGAAACTGGTACCACCCTCATAGTACACCCACAAGGAAAACCCTCCAGTAACTGTCACCCCTTTTGTGTTAACGTAAATGATGATCAAACTATTCCCTGCCCAGTAACTAACAACACCAAAGTACCCAAAATTTTTAAAATAGGCACCCTTTTTGGCTGGTATGAGAAGGGCGAAGTAAATTCACCTTCAGTACATCACATTCAAAATGACCTCCTTCCCCATTCCGACCAACCTAGTATTCCTGGAGGACGTAAAGAAAAGTTAAATCACCTATTATCTAAATTACCCATGTCCCATTTAAGGAAAACACAAAAAGCAGAATTAAATAAAGTCATCTTAGCCCATGATCAGCTATTTTTGCTGGAAGAGGGAGAATTGGGAACCCTTAATGTCCCCCCTGTGGAGATTCAGTTGACAGATGACAGTCCTGTGAGGGCCCCTATGTACCGGTATCCTGAAGCCTCAAAGGAAATAATTAGCCAAATGCTAGAAGATATGGAAGCCCGGGAAATTATAGAAAAATCGACTGCTGCATGGCTCAGCCCGATTGTGTTAGTAAGCAAATCAGATGGCTCTAAGAGGATGTGTCTCGATTACAGAAAAGTAAATACTCACTTAGCCACTGACATTTATCCTCTCCCAAGGTTGGACGAATTAGTCGAGCAAGCCTCGGGCCAGGCTATCTATACCACCCTGGATCTTAAGGAAGCCTACTTCCAAGTTACCATCAAAGACAGTTCTCGAGACATTACCACCTTTAGTGATGGAATATCATTATATCGCTTCCGCAGACTCCCGTTTGGATTGTCCTGCTCGCCAGCCATCTTCTCTCGACAAATGGCCTCAATCTTAACCCCTTTATTGAAGGAGGGATGGGTTAGAAATTATCTGGATGACATAATCTTGTGGGCCCCTGATTTTTCCACCATGTTAACTAGAGTCCAAAAGATCTTTCAGACCCTAGAGGAAAGTGGCATCAAATTAAATTTGAGCAAATGTACTTTTGGAGAGGCAGAAGTAAAATTTCTGGGCCATTTGGTCTCTAAAGAAGGATGTAAACCTGACCCTAAAAATGTCGAAGCCATAAAAAAAATGCCTCCTCCCAGCACAGTTAAAGGAGTCAGACGATACTTAGGAATGTGTTCTTTCTATCGTAAACACATCCAAAATTTTGCCAAATTAGCAGCCCCCCTAAACAACCTCACAAAAAAGAATACTAAATTTAATTGGACAAAAGAATGCCAACACTCCTTTACCACCCTAAAACAAGTACTCAGTGATGCCCCAGTGTTAGTTAAGGCAGAATTAACACAACCATTTATAGTCACCACGGATGCTAGCAATACTCATGTTGGAGGTGTCCTCAGCCAGATTCAAGTAGATGGAAGTAACAAGCCCATCGGTTACTTCTCAAAAAAATTAAACCCCACTGAGTCTAGATATTCAGCCACTGATCGAGAAGCCCTAGGAGTAGTGTTAACATGCAGAAATTTTCATCATTATTTATGGGGAACAAAATTTAGCAGTTTTACTGACCACCAACCATTAACTAGTATTTTCAAGAGGAAAACCAAAAGCCCCCGAATGAGCAGGTGGATACTGGAAATGAGGGAATATACTTACGACATTAAGTATCTAAAAGGGAAACAAAATGTGGTGGCTGACAGTTTGTCAAGGCCAGTAAGAGTAGTTCGTCAGATAACCGAGCCCAGAAATTATTTAGGACTAAGTCTAACAGCCATAGCCGAAGCCCAAAGAGAAGATGAGAGATGGAAAGAACTAGCAGAATATTTAGAAGGGGGAAAGCTACCTACAAAATTATACCCTAAAGTCATCTTAGATCAGTTTGTGGTAGAAGAAAAAGTCTTGTATTTTATTAAGGAAAAAGTAGATGGCACCCTTCACTATTGCTTGGTAGTTCCTCAACCACTCAAACAGAAAGCTTTAGAATTTGCCCATGTAGTTTCTGGACATTTCGGGCAAAAGAAAACAATAGCCAAGGCAGAAGAATTTTTCTATTGGGCCAACCTGAAATCTGAAGTTAACCAGTATGTAAAAAATTGCCTCACTTGCCAACAGTTTAAGGGTACCACAGGATTGCAACAGAAATGGCAAGAATTACCATCAGTATCACAACCATTAGAAAGATTAGGCATCGATCTTACTGATATGACCGCAGGGACACATGGTTATCGATATGTCTTAACAGTAGTGGATCATTTCAGTAGGTTCGTGAAATTATACCCACTTAAAACAAAACACACACACACTGTCGTGGAGAGCATGGAGCAGTACCTCGCAGACTTCGGCACCCCCCAGTCTGTGGTCCACGACAACGGGTTGGAGTTTGTGTCCCGGCAGTTCCAAGACCTCTGCCGGAGGCATCGGATTGCCAACTGCCATACAACCCCATATCATCCCCGAGGGAACAGCACCACGGAGAGGCTCCATTCGTCCCTCAAGACGGTACTGGCTATCCTATGTGCAGGGTACCCACTCAAGTGGCCGCAGTATCTGGCGTCCTGCCAGACAGTACTCAACCATGCTGTGCACTCTTCAACGGCCGTCCAGCCTTTCTTCGCCTTCTTCGGACGCCATGCCCCTCGTCAAGTGGATTCCCCCCTCCCCAGTATTGCAGGAGACCCCGAAGGACTAGAGGTGGCTAAGGAGGTGATCAAACAGACACGACGGTACCGGGAAGTGGCGAACAGGAAAAGAACTAACCAAGCCGTCAGTGTTGGACAATTGGTGTGAGTCAGACAGGAAGTGACACTGCCAGGTACTAGCAGGAAACTGAACCCTAAGTGGACCGGTCCCTACAAGACTATAGAAATCATTAGGGATGGTGGTGCTTACCTGCTCGAGAACGTCTTTACCAGACAAAAGGTGCAAAGGGCGGCTGAGAAAGTGAAGCCGTATGTGGGTACCGAGGAATGGTTATTAGCCCCCTTGGAAGTGTCGTGTGCCAAGGAAGACAATGAAGAACCACTGCCTCCACGGCTTAGGAAAAAACCTCGAAGATATATCGAGGAGTGTTAGGTACAGTGGCTGGGCAGAAACAACCCCAAAGACTATGCCACCATGGGTATTAATTTTAAGATATAAAGGAAAAGGTTTGGACAATTAGTGGTGCTAAGTTGCAATCCCCTTGGAGGTATGTTGTTGGTGAATCGACCCAGGTGTGACAGGTCGATAGACTATCCACCTTAATTCCCCCGGGCCTAGTTTGAGCCCTGAAGGAGTGGTGAACTTTTGAAGTAGAAGATAAGTTCACAGGATTGTGTGTAGTTCACACAATGGACTAGTTCAGGAAGCTGTAGGCCACTTTAACGTGAGGGAATCACACCTGGTAGTAGTGTGATTAGGCCTCTAAGCTACAGTCTGCCGGTGTTAGGAGGTGGAGGAGACATCAGGACGTAGCCTAAGCTCTGTCAAATGCTTCCTGTATGACCACTTGCTGCGGAAACGAATGAAGGGTGATTGAATGCGAATGTTGTGAGAAAATGAAGATGAATGACTGAGAATTTATGTTATTGTTTGTTTTGGTGTGAAAGCCAAGGGTAGGGAAGGCTCAACTTAGCTACCGAGTGTCCGGGATCTTGTACAGTTGACGAGATCATCCATACTTCTCTCATGAGTATGTGGACTGGGGTGTGCCCTACAATAATCTGAACTACAGCCAAGTAGCAGCAGTAGCCAGGCAATTGGTTTCTCAGGAACCACATATTACGTTGCCAGTGTTTTAGCCAGGAAGGGCTGCAGAAGTAGTGGAGTGGTGGGGAAGGTCGAGTGAATGTTAGACTGATGGAAAACCAAGGTGGGTTGTAGCCTTAGTGACCACTAAACCAGTTCCTAAATTGTAAAACTGTTAGGATGTAATTTTTTATTATTAGTGAGTAAAAACATTTCACCCGGAGGGAAAAGTCGTGTGATGCTTCCAATTTAATTTCAAATAGGCCTACTGAATGTACCTTTTTTTTTGTTATGTCTAGTCTGCCCTTAGATCCTGTATTCCCAAGGGGATACTGCATTATATAAATGTTTTTACTCACATCATTCATACTTTTATGCTATATGTTTATATTAATGTTTATATTAGAATTGTTTTTCCAAACTTTCAAATCCTATGCAGTCAACCCCTCCCACCAGACAGTTTTCTATGGAAAGAAATTAATATCATAATCTAATCACTATTAATAGTCATTAACTTGTCAAAATGCTCTCCATAGTCTAATATAATTAACCTACTTAGTTATCTTCCCACAAAACTTTGTTAAGAATGACGTAATATTGCATCATGTGAGGCGATCATGCCCCAGGGCCTGTCCCTGAGAAAAGTCACGTAGACAAAAATGTTCCCCTATATAGTAATCCAGAGATCAGGTTCAATAGATATCTAAATGTCACTTATTTAGCGTAAAAATTAATTTCCTATAAACTAATAACTATTTCACGTCTCAATAATCATTAATAATAAGATCAAAGGAGGAATATCCTCGAAACCCCCCCTTCCCCCTTCTCATCTCCCGCCTTTTTCCCAGACAGCGTCATTCGTGGTTCACCCTTCATTGTGTTCGCAGGTGAGTGACATCGCTCTCGAAATCCCTCAATATTTGTGAAATCCAATACCTCTCGCCATTATTATATAGTCCACAATCTTCCCCAGTAGTCTGACAATACATGTAAACCCCTATTGAGATCTATTATAAGTGGATAATATCAATTTCCTTCTCTTAAAGAAGGACAACGTGGTTTCAAAACCGCATGGTCCCCTATTCTCTACAAAATATTTCATGGTGTACAATATATATTTTTCCCGGTAATCTCTATGTTATTGTGACTGTGTATTAACTTCTGCGTTAAGGAAGTGAATTATAGATTCGTGGTTCACCCTTCATTGTGTTCGCAGGGAAAGAATGCCTCCACGACAGTTACACCAATTTCTCATTTACTTTCTTTTGTTTTTGTAGTTAAATGAACGGCTAGAAAGCCACGGCCAAATTTCCAAGTTAAGCTTTAGGAAACTATGTGTCACGTAAGACGGTCTGATAGACCCAGCCCATGTATTCAGGAATAGGAATCGCGTATTCCTATTTAGTGAGGAAGAGTTATACTATGTATGCATAAACAGAAACATTGAGATCACCTTACTTTCGGAAATCCCCTGAGAAAAGGTTCTTTAACTGTTCTCAGGCCCAGTTACAAAATTATAAAATTTTTAAGGTGATATTTTTCAGGGAAGGGAGTCAAGGGTATAATGTGTAATGTGTGAAGAGCTTGGTATCTCGAGGTGAGATATGTATTGCCAACTCTGTATTTATTTTCTTTTTGAGGAAGGTGAAGTTTTTCTGCCATGAGCCATTAAGTTGTCTGATACTATAACTAAGCCGTGTTTCTAAGACTCAGTGATCAGCCTGTGATATTCAAAGTATACATTAAATAAATAACTCAAGTAAAATCTGAGAAAGTGATTCTGTGTTAATACTAACCACCGTTTGGTGTGGTAAGGTTAATAGGGAGGTGCTCAACACTCTTGAAAAAAGGATATGAAACAAATCCACGAATCCATGTGCCTTATTGAAACTCAGTCCACTCTACCAAATAACTAAATTGTTAAATCAGTTCCCCCTTTCTTTTCATTGGTCGCCTATATTTCCCTGGTAGTAATTATTTTCTCTTTCGAATATTTTAACTTCCCTTTAGGAAGAAATTAAATTCCCTGAGAATCCCCTAATTCTCATTAAACCTTTGGGGGTGGTGGCAGCTTTCTTTCCTTAATATCCAGGGAAATATCCAACATCAGGGACCATTAATTAATATAATTAATCAAAGTAAATATATTTTTAATTGCCATGAGAGTTCCCCATTCGAAGTTAATTTAATGACAAGGCACCACACTGGTGGTCCTTCAGCAGTGAAGTGAAAGTAAAACAAATTAATTAAATAAAGAATAGAATAACAACAATAAATAAATAAAAATAACGCCCCCGTCCCCCCCCCGGGCACCACACTGGTGGCTTAAGCGGTGGGATTCAAAGTGTTTTGAGCACTGCCTAACATTACCACAACAAGGGAGAATGTGGAAAATTTCAGTGGTGGGTCATAGTCAAATTCCAAACAAGTTAGTAGTGGAAAATACAGAAATAAGAATATTCCGAGCACCTGGAGGTAGAGCAGACAATTTCAATAATGATACCCGAATGAATGAAGTGCTAAACTGGGAACATGACCTATGTATACTTTGGATAGGCAGTAATGATATTGACCAGGAATCAAATCCTAAAGACATTGTAGAGAACATTAGCTAAATAATAGAGTCTATTGAACAAGACTGCCAAGCAGTAGTATGGGTATGCTTAATAGAACCCAGATTCTACCCCAATGAAGAATTCATGTCCCATCAGGATTATAGGAAAGTACAAAGGGCCATAAATAAAAAATTACAAAAACACCTGCCCAATCAACAAATCCATTTCAACAGTGAGTTCTGGGTAGAGAACCTATCAGAAGATGGAATTCATTGGAATCAAGAAGGTAAACAAAGAGTAAAAAGCAAACTCAGAAAAACCATAAGAAATTTCATGGATGGGGAAGAGTCAGATTAGATCATAAAGTAGCCTAGATTAAGGTACAAACTGACCCAGCATCCCTAGCCAAAATGGATTATGAAGAAAGAGAAGGGGAGACAATAGAGGGCAGTTGGAATCTTGAAAACTCCAAAATCATGAGAGGGGAAATCGAAGAATTAAAGAATGTGGTACGTCACCAGGCCGCGGTGATAGAGAGAATAGGGAGTCGCGTCATCAAACAGGAAGAGACCCTTGCCTCACCTGTAGTTAGTCGCCCCCCAGTAACCAAACCGAGAGACATCCCCATGCTCGAACTAAACCACCTGGAGGGCCTAGAGGCTTCAACACGCCTCCAAATGTTTATTGAATTAATAGAACAGGCCACACCCGAGGATGCCTCCCGAATCCAAGTCGCCAAAAGTAGGTTAGGATCAGAAATAGTCATGCTCGTACATAACCACCAACGAAAACGGCCGAACCTTTCATGGAGTAATTTTTGTCAGCTATTAAAAGATGAGTTTGCTGTAGACGTGAATCTAGACCGAGCGTGGCAGGATTTAGAAAATGAATTTTATGACTGGGGAGAGAGCCCACAAGTATTTTGTAATAGAACCATTTGCAAATACGCCACTTTAGAGTCTAAATTTCCAAATGAAAAATTTCCTGATAGAAACAAATACCTAAAACGAAAGGTATGGCAAGGTCTACCACGAGATCTCAAAGATAAATTGGAAGGTTTCTTAGATGAAGCCTACCCCCTAAATAAATTCCTGGACAGAGTTGAGTACCAAAGACAACTTTTCTTGGAAACACAAACCCCATCTGTACAGCAGGTGTCCAGAGAAAATGAAAAATCAGTAAGACCAAAAGTCACCCAACCCCTAACTTCTGCCCCAGCCCCCTCCCCAGAGTCAGAAAGCAAGTCCGAGATAGAAGATCTCAAGGAACAGATGAAGGCCCTGACAACTCAATTAAGCCCGCTCAAATCAATTAGCCCACCCAGTCAATACCATCAGTATCAGTCCCTTACTCCTTCTGGACGGTCATGGTCCTCCCCAAAGCCCAAAGTATTCTGCCCTTATTGTCGTTCTCACACTCACAACCTGAGAGAATGTGCCTCAGCTCCCCACGATGGGTCGTGCTTTGACTGCCGACGCATGAATTGCAGAAGGGGAAATGCCAATTGCCCAGGGAGAATT
The DNA here is from genome assembly GCA_036785275.1 of Cancer borealis. Classification (NCBI taxonomy): domain Eukaryota; kingdom Metazoa; phylum Arthropoda; class Malacostraca; order Decapoda; family Cancridae; genus Cancer; species Cancer borealis. The sequence goes on from JAXIVD010001595.1 coordinate 13,010, forward strand.
AACCAGAATCATAGCTGACTAACTCAGGCCCCCGCCTCTCCTATAATTCAACTATCAGTAAACAATAAATTAGTGTCAGCTTTGGTAGATACTGGTAGTAGTTATACTTTAATGAAAGAATCCACCAGAAGTAAATTAGGTTGTGAACTCCACCAGAAAAGAAAATTCCCTTGTCTCCAAGGAGTAACAGGAACACCCCTCAGAATACTAGGTTCAGTGTTAGTGGAAGTAGGTATTGGGCTGCAAACGGTAGTAAAGAAATGGGTCCCAGTGGTTCCAAACAGCTATTTGCAAGCAGACATGTTGCTGGGAACTGACATCCTATTCCATTCCTCATTCATATGGGATCCTGAGAAGAAGTTATTTCATTGGGGAAAGGCTCCTTATGCCGTCCACCAAATTCGACCCCGGAAAAGTGCAGTCCGTAACGTAACTCAACTTCCTCCCCCAGTAATATCATTAAAACTTGAGAACCAATTGCATAATCCCAAAGAAATTCGGCTAGATCCATATCAAACCAAATTCATTCCCCTAACGGTTGCAGAAGAAACTGGTACCACCCTCATAGTACACCCACAAGGAAAACCCTCCAGTAACTGTCACCCCTTTTGTGTTAACGTAAATGATGATCAAACTATTCCCTGCCCAGTAACTAACAACACCAAAGTACCCAAAATTTTTAAAATAGGCACCCTTTTTGGTTGGTATGAGAAGGGCGAAGTAAATTCACCTTCAGTACATCACATTCAAAATGACCTCCTTCCCCATTCCGACCAACCTAGTATTCCTGGAGGACGTAAAGAAAAGTTAAATCACCTATTATCTAAATTACCCATGTCCCATTTAAGGAAAACACAAAAAGCAGAATTAAATAAAGTCATCTTAGCCCATGATCAGCTATTTTTGCTGGAAGAGGGAGAATTGGGAACCCTTAATGTCCCCCCTGTGGAGATTCAGTTGACAGATGACAGTCCTGTGAGGGCCCCTATGTACCGGTATCCTGAAGCCTCAAAGGAAATAATTAGCCAAATGCTAGAAGATATGGAAGCCCGGGAAATTATAGAAAAATCGACTGCTGCATGGCTCAGCCCGATTGTATTAGTAAGCAAATCAGATGGCTCTAAGAGGATGTGTCTCGATTACAGAAAAGTAAATACTCACTTAGCCACTGACATTTATCCTCTCCCAAGGTTGGACGAATTAGTCGAGCAAGCCTCGGGCCAGGCTTTCTATACCACCCTGGATCTTAAGGAAGCCTACTTCCAAGTTACCATCAAAGACAGTTCTCGAGACATTACCACCTTTAGTGATGGAATATCATTATATCGCTTCCGCAGACTCCCGTTTGGATTGTCCTGCTCGCCAGCCATCTTCTCTCGACAAATGGCCTCAATCTTAACCCCTTTATTGAAGGAGGGATGGGTTAGAAATTATCTGGATGACATAATCTTGTGGGCCCCTGATTTTTCCACCATGTTAACTAGAGTCCAAAAGATCTTTCAGACCCTAGAGGAAAGTGGCATCAAATTAAATTTGAGCAAATGTACTTTTGGAGAGGCAGAAGTAAAATTTCTGGGCCATTTGGTCTCTAAAGAAGGATGTAAACCTGACCCTAAAAATGTCGAAGCCATCAAAAAAATGCCTCCTCCCAACACAGTTAAAGGAGTCAGACGATACTTAGGAATGTGTTCTTTCTATCGTAAACACATCCAAAATTTTGCCAAATTAGCAGCCCCCCTAAACAACCTCACAAAAAAGAATACTAAATTTAATTGGACAAAAGAATGCCAACACTCTTTTACCACCCTAAAACAAATACTCAGTGATGCCCCAGTGTTAGTTAAGGCAGAATTAACACAACCATTTATAGTCACCACGGATGCTAGCAATACTCATGTTGGAGGTGTCCTCAGCCAGATTCAAGTAGATGGAAGTAACAAGCCCATCGGTTACTTCTCAAAAAAATTAAACCCCACTGAGTCTAGATATTCAGCCACTGATCGAGAAGCCCTAGTAGTAGTGTTAACATGCAGAAATTTTCATCATTATTTATGGGGAACAAAATTTAGCATTTTTACTGACCACCAACCATTAACTAGTATTTTCAAGAGGAAAACCAAAAGCCCCCGAATGAGCAGGTGGATACTGGAAATGAGGGAATATACTTACGACATTAAGTATCTAAAAGGGAAACAAAATGTGGTGGCTGACAGTTTGTCAAGGCCAGTAAGAGTAGTTCATCAGATAACCGAGCCCAGAAATTATTTAGGACTAAGTCTAACAGCCATAGCCGAAGCCCAAAGAGAAGATGAGAGATGGAAAGAACTAGCAGAATATTTAGAAGGGGGAAAACTACCTACAAAATTATACCCTAAAGTCATCTTAGATCAGTTTGTGGTAGAAGAAAAAGTCTTGTATTTTATTAAGGAAAAAGTAGATGGCACCCTTCACTATTGCTTGGTAGTTCCTCAACCACTCAAACAGAAAGCTTTAGAATTTGCCCATGTAGTTTCTGGACATTTCGGGCAAAAGAAAACAATAGCCAAGGCAGAAGAATTTTTCTATTGGGCCAACCTGAAATCTGAAGTTAACCAGTATGTAAAAAATTGCCTCACTTGCCAACAGTTTAAGGGTACCACAGGATTGCAACAGAAATGGCAAGAATTACCATCAGTATCACAACCATTAGAAAGATTAGGCATTGATCTTACTGATATGACCGCAGGGACACATGGTTATCGATATGTCTTAACAGTAGTGGATCATTTCAGTAGGTTCGTGAAATTATACCCACTTAAAACAAAACACACACACACTGTCGTGGAGAGCATGGAGCAGTACCTCGCAGACTTCGGCACCCCCCAGTCTGTGGTCCACGACAACGGGTTGGAGTTTGTGTCCCGGCAGTTCCAAGACCTCTGCCAGAGGCATCGGATTGCCAACTGCCATACAACCCCATATCATCCCCGAGGGAACAGCACCACGGAGAGGCTCCATTCGTCCCTCAAGACGTTACTGGCTATCCTATGTGCAGGGTACCCACTCAAGTGGCCGCAGTATCTGGCGTCCTGCCAGACAGTACTCAACCATGCTGTGCACTCTTCAACGGCCGTCCAGCCTTTCTTCGCCTTCTTCGGACGCCATGCCCCTCGTCAAGTGGATTCCCCCCTCCCCAGTATTGCAGGAGACCCCGAAGGACTAGAGGTGGCTAAGGAGGTGATCAAACAGACCCATATCAAACAGACACGACGGTATCGGGAAGTGGCGAACAGGAAAAGAACTAACCAAGCCGTCAGTGTTGGACAATTGGTGTGGGTCAGACAGGAAGTGACACTGCCAGGTACTAGCAGGAAACTGAACCCTAAGTGGACCGGTCCCTACAAGACTATAGAAATCATTAGGGATGGTGGTGCTTACCTGCTCGAGAACGTCTTTACCAGACAAAAGGTGCAAAGGGCGGCTGAGAAAGTGAAGCCGTATGTGGGTACCGAGGAATGGTTATTAGCCCCCTTGGAAGTGTCGTGTGCCAAGGAAGACAATGAAGAACCACTGCCTCCACGGCTTAGGAAAAAACCTCGAAGATATATCGAGGAGTGTTAGGTACAGTGGCTGGGCAGAAACAACCCCAAAGACTATGCCACCATGGGTATTAATTTTAAGATATAAAGGAAAAGGTTTGGACAATTAGTGGTGCTAAGTTGCAATCCCCTTGGAGGTATGTTGTTGGTGAATCGACCCAGGTGTGACAGGTCGATAGACTATCCACCTTAATTCCCCCGGGCCTAGTTTGAGCCCTGAAGGAGTGGTGAACTTTTAAAGTAGAAGATAAGTTCACAGGATTGTGTGTAGTTCACACAATGGACTAGTTCAGGAAGCTGTAGGCCACTTTAACGTGAGGGAATCACACCTGGTAGTAGTGTGATTAGGCCTCTAAGCTACAGTCTGCCGGTGTTAGGAGGTGGAGGAGACATCAGGACGTAGCCTAAGATCTGTCAAATGCTTCCTGTATGACCACTTGCTGCGGAAACGAATGAAGGGTGATTGAATGCGAATGTTGTGAGAAAATGAAGATGAATGACTGAGAATTTATGTTATTGTTTGTTTTGGTGTGAAAGCCAAGGGTAGGGAAGGCTCAACTTAGCTACCGAGTGTCCGGGATCTTGTACAGTTGACGAGATCATCCATACTTCTCTCATGAGTATGTGGACTGGGGTGTGCCCTACAATAATCTGAACTACAGCCAAGTAGCAGCAGTAGCCAGGCAATTGGTTTCTCAGGAACCACATATTACGTTGCCAGTGTTTTAGCCAGGAAGGGCTGCAGAAGTAGTGGAGTGGTGGGGAAGGTCGAGTGAATGTTAGATTGATGGAAAACCAAGGTGGGTTGTAGCCTTAGTGACCACTAAACCAGTTCCTAAATTGTAAAACTGTTAGGATGTAATTTTTTATTATTAGTGAGTAAAAACATTTCACCCGGAGGGAAAAGTCGTGTGATGCTTCCAATTTAATTTCAAATAGGCCTACTGAATGTACCTTTTTTTTGTTATGTTTAGTCTGCCCTTAGATCCTGTATTCCCAAGGGGATACTGCATTATATAAATGTTTTTACTCACATCATTCATACTTTCATACTATATGTTTATATTAAGGTTTATATTAGAATTGTTTTTCCAAACTTTCAAATCCTATGCAGTCAACCCCTCCCACCAGACAGTTTTCTATGGAAAGAAATTAATATCATAATCTAATCACTATTAATAGTCATTAACTTGTCAAAATGCTCTCCATAGTCTAATATAATTAACCTACTTAGTTATCTTCCCACAAAACTTTGTTAAGGATGACGTAATATTGCATCATGTGAGGCGATCATGCCCCGAGGCCCGGGACGTGCTAAAAGTCACGTAGACAAAAATGTTCCCTTATATAGTAATCCAGAGATCAGGTTCAATAGATATCTAAATGTCACTTATTTAGCGTAAAAATTAATTTCCTATAAACTAATAACTATTTCACGTCTCAATAATCAATTAATAATAAGATCAAAGGAGGAATATCCTCGAAACCCCCCCCTTCCCCCTTCTCATCTCCCGCCTTTTTCCCAGAGAGCATCACTCGTGGCTCAACCTTCATTGTGTTCGCAGGTGAGTGACATCGCTCTCGAAATCCCTCAATATTTGTGAAATCCAATACCTCTCGCCATTATTATATAGTCCACAATCTTCCCCAGTAGTCTGACAATACATGTAAACCCCTATTGAGATCTATTATAAGTGGATAATATCAATTTCCTTCTCTTAAAGAAGGACAACGTGGTTTCAAAACCGCATGGTCCCCTATTCTCTACAAAATATTTCATGGTGTACAATATATATTTTTCCCGGTAATCTCTATGTTATTGTGACTGTGTATTAACTTCTGAGTTAAGGAAGTGAATTATACTGACTCGTGGCTCAACCTTCATTGTGTTCGCAGGGAAAGAATGCCTCCACGACAGTTACACCAATTTCCCATTTACTTTCTTTTGTTTTTGTAGTTAAATGAACGGCTAGAAAGCCACTGCCAAATTTCCAAGTTAAGCTTTAGGAAACTATGTGTCACGTAAGACGGTCTGATAGACCCAGTCCATGTATTCAGGAATAGGAATCGCGTATTCCTACTTAGTGAGGAAGAATTATACTATGTATACATAAACAGAAACATTGAGATCACCTTACTTTCGGAAATCCCCTGAGAAAAGGTTCTTTAACTGTTCTCAGGCCCAGTTACAAAATTATAACATTTTTAAGGTGATATTTTTCAGGGAAGGGAGTCAAGGGTATAATGTGTAATGTGTGAAGAGTTTGATATCTCGAGGTGAGATATGTATTGCCAACTCTGTATTTATTTTCTTTTTGAGGAAGGTGAAGTTTTTCTGCCATGAGCCATTAAGTTGTCTGATACTATAACTAAGCCGTGTTTCTAAGACTCAGTGATCAGCCTGTGATATTCAAAGTATACATTAAATAAATAACTCAAGTAAAATCTGAGAAAGTGATTCTGTGTTAATACTAACCTCCGTTTGGTGTGGTAAGGTTAATAGGGAGGTGCTCAACACTCTTGAAAAAAGGATATGAAACAAATCCACGAATCCATGTGCCTTATTGAAACTCAGTCCACTCTACCAAATAACTAAATTGTTAAATCAGTTCCCTTTTCTTTTCATTGGTCGCCTATATTTCCCTGGTAGTAATTATTTTCTCTTTCGAATATTTTAACTTCCCTTTAGGAAGAAATTAAATTCCCTGAGAATCCCCTAATTCTCATTAAACCTTTAGGGATGGTGGCAGCTTTCTTTTCTTAATATTCAGGGAAATATCCAACATCAGGGACCATTAATTAATATAATTAATCAAAGTAAATATCTTTTTAATTGCCATGAGAGTTCCCCATTCGAAGTTAATTTAATGACAAGGCACCACACTGGTGGTCCTTCAGCAGTGAAGTGAAAGTAAAACAAATTAATTAAATAAAGAATAGAATAACAACAATTAACAACTATAATAAATAAATAAATAAAAATAACGCCCCCGTCCCCCCCCCGGGCATCACACTGGTGGCTTAAGCAGTGGGATTCAAAGTGTTTTGAGCACTGCCTAACATTGCCACAACAAGGGAGAATGTGGAAAATTTCAGTGGTGGGTCATAGTCAAATTCCAAACAAGTTAGTAGTGGAAAATACAGAAATAAGAATATTCCGAGCACCTGGAGGTAGAGCAGACAATTTCAATAATGATACCCGAATGAATGAAATGCTAAACTGGGAACATGACCTATGTATACTTTGGATAGGCAGTAATGATATTGACCAGGAATCAAATCCTAAAGACATTGTAGAGAACATTAGCCAAATAATAGAGTCTATTGAACAAGACTGCCAAGCAGTAGTATGGGTATGTTTAATAGAACCCAGATTCTACCCCAATGAAGAATTCATGTCCCATCAGGATTATAGGAAAGTACAAAGGGCCATAAATAAAAAATTACAAAAACACCTGCCCAATCAACAAATCCATTTCAACAGTGAGTTCTGGGTAGAGAACCTATCAGAGGATGGAATTCATTGGAATCAAGAAGGTAAACAAAGAGTAAAAACCATAAGAAATTTCATGGATGGGGAAGAGTCAGATTAGATCATAAAGTAGCCTAGATTAAGGTACAAACTGACCCAGTATCCCTAGCCAAAATGGAGTATGAAGATAGAGAAGGGGAGACAGTAGAAGGCAGTTGGAATCTTGAAAACTCCAAAATCATGAGAGGGGAAATCGAAGAATTAAAGAATGTGGTACGTCAACAGGCCGCGGTGATAGAGAGAATAGGGAGTCGCGTCATCAAACAGGAAGAGACCCTTGCCTCACCTGTAGTTAGTCGCCCCCCAGTAACCAAACCGAGAGACATCCCCATGCTCGAACTAAACCACCTGGAGGGCCTAGAGGCTTCAACACGCCTCCAAATGTTTATCGAATTGATAGAACAGGCCACACCCGAGGATGCCTCCCGAATCCAAGTCGCCAAAAGCAGGTTAGGATCAGAAATAGTCATGCTCGTACATAACCACCAACGAAAACGGCCGAACCTTTCATGGAGTAATTTTTGTCAGCTATTAAAAAATGAGTTTGCTGTAGATGTGAATCTAGACCGAGCAAGGCAGGATTTAGAAAATGAATTTTATGACTGGGGAGAGAGCCCACAAGTCTTTTGTAATAGAACCATTTGCAAATACGCCACTTTAGAGTCTAAATTTCCAAATGAAAAATTTCCTGATAGAAACAAATACCTAAAACGAAAGGTATGGCAAGGTCTACCACGAGATCTCAAAGATAAATTGGAAGGTTTCTTAGATGAAGCCTACCCCCTAAATAAATTCCTGGACAGAGTTGAGTACCAAAGACAACTTTTCTTGGAAACACAAACCCCATCTGTACAGCAGGTGTCCAGAGAAAATGAAAAATCAGTAAGACCAAAAGTCACCCAACCCCTAACTTCTGCCCCAGCCCCCTCCCCAGAGTCAGAAAGCAAGTCCGAGATAGAAGATCTCAAGGAACAAATGAAGGCCCTGACAACTCAATTAAGCCAGCTCAAATCAATTAGCCCACCCAGTCAATACCATCAGTATCAGTCCCTTACTCCTGGACGGTCATGGTCCTCCCCAAAGCCCAAAGTATTCTGCCCTTATTGTCGTTCTCACACTCACAACCTGAGAGAATGTGCCTCAGCTCCCCACGATGGGTCGTGCTTTGACTGCCGACGCATGAATTGCAGAAGGGGAAATGCCAATTGCCCAGGGAGAATTAACCAGAATCATAGCTGACTAACTCAGGCCCCCGCCTCTCCTATAATTCAACTATCAGTAAACAATAAATTAGTGTCAGCTTTGGTAGATACTGGTAGTAGTTATACTTTAATGAAAGAATCCACCAGAAGTAAATTAGGTTGTGAACTCCACCAGAAAAGAAAATTCCCTTGTCTCCAAGGAGTAACAGGAACACCCCTCAGAATACTAGGTTCAGTGTTAGTGGAAGTAGGTATTGGGCTGCAAACGGTAGTAAAGAAATGGGTCCCAGTGGTTCCAAACAGCTATTTGCAAGCAGACATGTTGCTGGGAACTGACATCCTATTCCATTCCTCATTCATATGGGATCCTGAGAAGAAGTTATTTCATTGGGGAAAGGCTCCTTATGCCGTCCACCAAATTCGACCCCGGAAAAGTGCAGTCCGTAACGTAACTCAACTTCCTCCCCCAGTAATATCATTAAAACTTGAGAACCAATTGCATAATCCCAAAGAAATTCGGCTAGATCCATATCAAACCAAATTCATTCCCCTAACGGTTGCAGAAGAAACTGGTACCACCCTCATAGTACACCCACAAGGAAAACCCTCCAGTAACTGTCACCCCTTTTGTGTTAACGTAAATGATGATCAAACTATTCCCTGCCCAGTAACTAACAACACCAAAGTACCCAAAATTTTTAAAATAGGCACCCTTTTTGGTTGGTATGAGAAGGGCGAAGTAAATTCACCTTCAGTACATCACATTCAAAATGACCTCCTTCCCCATTCCGACCAACCTAGTATTCCTGGAGGACGTAAAGAAAAGTTAAATCACCTATTATCTAAATTACCCATGTCCCATTTAAGGAAAACACAAAAAGCAGAATTAAATAAAGTCATCTTAGCCCATGATCAGCTATTTTTGCTGGAAGAGGGAGAATTGGGAACCCTTAATGTCCCCCCTGTGGAGATTCAGTTGACAGATGACAGTCCTGTGAGGGCCCCTATGTACCGGTATCCTGAAGCCTCAAAGGAAATAATTAGCCAAATGCTAGAAGATATGGAAGCCCGGGAAATTATAGAAAAATCGACTGCTGCATGGCTCAGCCCGATTGTATTAGTAAGCAAATCAGATGGCTCTAAGAGGATGTGTCTCGATTACAGAAAAGTAAATACTCACTTAGCCACTGACATTTATCCTCTCCCAAGGTTGGACGAATTAGTCGAGCAAGCCTCGGGCCAGGCTTTCTATACCACCCTGGATCTTAAGGAAGCCTACTTCCAAGTTACCATCAAAGACAGTTCTCGAGACATTACCACCTTTAGTGATGGAATATCATTATATCGCTTCCGCAGACTCCCGTTTGGATTGTCCTGCTCGCCAGCCATCTTCTCTCGACAAATGGCCTCAATCTTAACCCCTTTATTGAAGGAGGGATGGGTTAGAAATTATCTGGATGACATAATCTTGTGGGCCCCTGATTTTTCCACCATGTTAACTAGAGTCCAAAAGATCTTTCAGACCCTAGAGGAAAGTGGCATCAAATTAAATTTGAGCAAATGTACTTTTGGAGAGGCAGAAGTAAAATTTCTGGGCCATTTGGTCTCTAAAGAAGGATGTAAACCTGACCCTAAAAATGTCGAAGCCATCAAAAAAATGCCTCCTCCCAACACAGTTAAAGGAGTCAGACGATACTTAGGAATGTGTTCTTTCTATCGTAAACACATCCAAAATTTTGCCAAATTAGCAGCCCCCCTAAACAACCTCACAAAAAAGAATACTAAATTTAATTGGACAAAAGAATGCCAACACTCTTTTACCACCCTAAAACAAATACTCAGTGATGCCCCAGTGTTAGTTAAGGCAGAATTAACACAACCATTTATAGTCACCACGGATGCTAGCAATACTCATGTTGGAGGTGTCCTCAGCCAGATTCAAGTAGATGGAAGTAACAAGCCCATCGGTTACTTCTCAAAAAAATTAAACCCCACTGAGTCTAGATATTCAGCCACTGATCGAGAAGCCCTAGTAGTAGTGTTAACATGCAGAAATTTTCATCATTATTTATGGGGAACAAAATTTAGCATTTTTACTGACCACCAACCATTAACTAGTATTTTCAAGAGGAAAACCAAAAGCCCCCGAATGAGCAGGTGGATACTGGAAATGAGGGAATATACTTACGACATTAAGTATCTAAAAGGGAAACAAAATGTGGTGGCTGACAGTTTGTCAAGGCCAGTAAGAGTAGTTCATCAGATAACCGAGCCCAGAAATTATTTAGGACTAAGTCTAACAGCCATAGCCGAAGCCCAAAGAGAAGATGAGAGATGGAAAGAACTAGCAGAATATTTAGAAGGGGGAAAACTACCTACAAAATTATACCCTAAAGTCATCTTAGATCAGTTTGTGGTAGAAGAAAAAGTCTTGTATTTTATTAAGGAAAAAGTAGATGGCACCCTTCACTATTGCTTGGTAGTTCCTCAACCACTCAAACAGAAAGCTTTAGAATTTGCCCATGTAGTTTCTGGACATTTCGGGCAAAAGAAAACAATAGCCAAGGCAGAAGAATTTTTCTATTGGGCCAACCTGAAATCTGAAGTTAACCAGTATGTAAAAAATTGCCTCACTTGCCAACAGTTTAAGGGTACCACAGGATTGCAACAGAAATGGCAAGAATTACCATCAGTATCACAACCATTAGAAAGATTAGGCATTGATCTTACTGATATGACCGCAGGGACACATGGTTATCGATATGTCTTAACAGTAGTGGATCATTTCAGTAGGTTCGTGAAATTATACCCACTTAAAACAAAACACACACACACTGTCGTGGAGAGCATGGAGCAGTACCTCGCAGACTTCGGCACCCCCCAGTCTGTGGTCCACGACAACGGGTTGGAGTTTGTGTCCCGGCAGTTCCAAGACCTCTGCCAGAGGCATCGGATTGCCAACTGCCATACAACCCCATATCATCCCCGAGGGAACAGCACCACGGAGAGGCTCCATTCGTCCCTCAAGACGTTACTGGCTATCCTATGTGCAGGGTACCCACTCAAGTGGCCGCAGTATCTGGCGTCCTGCCAGACAGTACTCAACCATGCTGTGCACTCTTCAACGGCCGTCCAGCCTTTCTTCGCCTTCTTCGGACGCCATGCCCCTCGTCAAGTGGATTCCCCCCTCCCCAGTATTGCAGGAGACCCCGAAGGACTAGAGGTGGCTAAGGAGGTGATCAAACAGACCCATATCAAACAGACACGACGGTATCGGGAAGTGGCGAACAGGAAAAGAACTAACCAAGCCGTCAGTGTTGGACAATTGGTGTGGGTCAGACAGGAAGTGACACTGCCAGGTACTAGCAGGAAACTGAACCCTAAGTGGACCGGTCCCTACAAGACTATAGAAATCATTAGGGATGGTGGTGCTTACCTGCTCGAGAACGTCTTTACCAGACAAAAGGTGCAAAGGGCGGCTGAGAAAGTGAAGCCGTATGTGGGTACCGAGGAATGGTTATTAGCCCCCTTGGAAGTGTCGTGTGCCAAGGAAGACAATGAAGAACCACTGCCTCCACGGCTTAGGAAAAAACCTCGAAGATATATCGAGGAGTGTTAGGTACAGTGGCTGGGCAGAAACAACCCCAAAGACTATGCCACCATGGGTATTAATTTTAAGATATAAAGGAAAAGGTTTGGACAATTAGTGGTGCTAAGTTGCAATCCCCTTGGAGGTATGTTGTTGGTGAATCGACCCAGGTGTGACAGGTCGATAGACTATCCACCTTAATTCCCCCGGGCCTAGTTTGAGCCCTGAAGGAGTGGTGAACTTTTAAAGTAGAAGATAAGTTCACAGGATTGTGTGTAGTTCACACAATGGACTAGTTCAGGAAGCTGTAGGCCACTTTAACGTGAGGGAATCACACCTGGTAGTAGTGTGATTAGGCCTCTAAGCTACAGTCTGCCGGTGTTAGGAGGTGGAGGAGACATCAGGACGTAGCCTAAGATCTGTCAAATGCTTCCTGTATGACCACTTGCTGCGGAAACGAATGAAGGGTGATTGAATGCGAATGTTGTGAGAAAATGAAGATGAATGACTGAGAATTTATGTTATTGTTTGTTTTGGTGTGAAAGCCAAGGGTAGGGAAGGCTCAACTTAGCTACCGAGTGTCCGGGATCTTGTACAGTTGACGAGATCATCCATACTTCTCTCATGAGTATGTGGACTGGGGTGTGCCCTACAATAATCTGAACTACAGCCAAGTAGCAGCAGTAGCCAGGCAATTGGTTTCTCAGGAACCACATATTACGTTGCCAGTGTTTTAGCCAGGAAGGGCTGCAGAAGTAGTGGAGTGGTGGGGAAGGTCGAGTGAATGTTAGATTGATGGAAAACCAAGGTGGGTTGTAGCCTTAGTGACCACTAAACCAGTTCCTAAATTGTAAAACTGTTAGGATGTAATTTTTTATTATTAGTGAGTAAAAACATTTCACCCGGAGGGAAAAGTCGTGTGATGCTTCCAATTTAATTTCAAATAGGCCTACTGAATGTACCTTTTTTTTGTTATGTTTAGTCTGCCCTTAGATCCTGTATTCCCAAGGGGATACTGCATTATATAAATGTTTTTACTCACATCATTCATACTTTCATACTATATGTTTATATTAAGGTTTATATTAGAATTGTTTTTCCAAACTTTCAAATCCTATGCAGTCAACCCCTCCCACCAGACAGTTTTCTATGGAAAGAAATTAATATCATAATCTAATCACTATTAATAGTCATTAACTTGTCAAAATGCTCTCCATAGTCTAATATAATTAACCTACTTAGTTATCTTCCCACAAAACTTTGTTAAGGATGACGTAATATTGCATCATGTGAGGCGATCATGCCCCGAGGCCCGGGACGTGCTAAAAGTCACGTAGACAAAAATGTTCCCTTATATAGTAATCCAGAGATCAGGTTCAATAGATATCTAAATGTCACTTATTTAGCGTAAAAATTAATTTCCTATAAACTAATAACTATTTCACGTCTCAATAATCAATTAATAATAAGATCAAAGGAGGAATATCCTCGAAACCCCCCCCTTCCCCCTTCTCATCTCCCGCCTTTTTCCCAGAGAGCATCACTCGTGGCTCAACCTTCATTGTGTTCGCAGGTGAGTGACATCGCTCTCGAAATCCCTCAATATTTGTGAAATCCAATACCTCTCGCCATTATTATATAGTCCACAATCTTCCCCAGTAGTCTGACAATACATGTAAACCCCTATTGAGATCTATTATAAGTGGATAATATCAATTTCCTTCTCTTAAAGAAGGACAACGTGGTTTCAAAACCGCATGGTCCCCTATTCTCTACAAAATATTTCATGGTGTACAATATATATTTTTCCCGGTAATCTCTATGTTATTGTGACTGTGTATTAACTTCTGAGTTAAGGAAGTGAATTATACTGACTCGTGGCTCAACCTTCATTGTGTTCGCAGGGAAAGAATGCCTCCACGACAGTTACACCAATTTCCCATTTACTTTCTTTTGTTTTTGTAGTTAAATGAACGGCTAGAAAGCCACTGCCAAATTTCCAAGTTAAGCTTTAGGAAACTATGTGTCACGTAAGACGGTCTGATAGACCCAGTCCATGTATTCAGGAATAGGAATCGCGTATTCCTACTTAGTGAGGAAGAATTATACTATGTATACATAAACAGAAACATTGAGATCACCTTACTTTCGGAAATCCCCTGAGAAAAGGTTCTTTAACTGTTCTCAGGCCCAGTTACAAAATTATAACATTTTTAAGGTGATATTTTTCAGGGAAGGGAGTCAAGGGTATAATGTGTAATGTGTGAAGAGTTTGATATCTCGAGGTGAGATATGTATTGCCAACTCTGTATTTATTTTCTTTTTGAGGAAGGTGAAGTTTTTCTGCCATGAGCCATTAAGTTGTCTGATACTATAACTAAGCCGTGTTTCTAAGACTCAGTGATCAGCCTGTGATATTCAAAGTATACATTAAATAAATAACTCAAGTAAAATCTGAGAAAGTGATTCTGTGTTAATACTAACCTCCGTTTGGTGTGGTAAGGTTAATAGGGAGGTGCTCAACACTCTTGAAAAAAGGATATGAAACAAATCCACGAATCCATGTGCCTTATTGAAACTCAGTCCACTCTACCAAATAACTAAATTGTTAAATCAGTTCCCTTTTCTTTTCATTGGTCGCCTATATTTCCCTGGTAGTAATTATTTTCTCTTTCGAATATTTTAACTTCCCTTTAGGAAGAAATTAAATTCCCTGAGAATCCCCTAATTCTCATTAAACCTTTAGGGATGGTGGCAGCTTTCTTTTCTTAATATTCAGGGAAATATCCAACATCAGGGACCATTAATTAATATAATTAATCAAAGTAAATATCTTTTTAATTGCCATGAGAGTTCCCCATTCGAAGTTAATTTAATGACAAGGCACCACACTGGTGGTCCTTCAGCAGTGAAGTGAAAGTAAAACAAATTAATTAAATAAAGAATAGAATAACAACAATTAACAACTATAATAAATAAATAAATAAAAATAACGCCCCCGTCCCCCCCCCGGGCATCACACTGGTGGCTTAAGCAGTGGGATTCAAAGTGTTTTGAGCACTGCCTAACATTGCCACAACAAGGGAGAATGTGGAAAATTTCAGTGGTGGGTCATAGTCAAATTCCAAACAAGTTAGTAGTGGAAAATACAGAAATAAGAATATTCCGAGCACCTGGAGGTAGAGCAGACAATTTCAATAATGATACCCGAATGAATGAAATGCTAAACTGGGAACATGACCTATGTATACTTTGGATAGGCAGTAATGATATTGACCAGGAATCAAATCCTAAAGACATTGTAGAGAACATTAGCCAAATAATAGAGTCTATTGAACAAGACTGCCAAGCAGTAGTATGGGTATGTTTAATAGAACCCAGATTCTACCCCAATGAAGAATTCATGTCCCATCAGGATTATAGGAAAGTACAAAGGGCCATAAATAAAAAATTACAAAAACACCTGCCCAATCAACAAATCCATTTCAACAGTGAGTTCTGGGTAGAGAACCTATCAGAGGATGGAATTCATTGGAATCAAGAAGGTAAACAAAGAGTAAAAACCATAAGAAATTTCATGGATGGGGAAGAGTCAGATTAGATCATAAAGTAGCCTAGATTAAGGTACAAACTGACCCAGTATCCCTAGCCAAAATGGAGTATGAAGATAGAGAAGGGGAGACAGTAGAAGGCAGTTGGAATCTTGAAAACTCCAAAATCATGAGAGGGGAAATCGAAGAATTAAAGAATGTGGTACGTCAACAGGCCGCGGTGATAGAGAGAATAGGGAGTCGCGTCATCAAACAGGAAGAGACCCTTGCCTCACCTGTAGTTAGTCGCCCCCCAGTAACCAAACCGAGAGACATCCCCATGCTCGAACTAAACCACCTGGAGGGCCTAGAGGCTTCAACACGCCTCCAAATGTTTATCGAATTGATAGAACAGGCCACACCCGAGGATGCCTCCCGAATCCAAGTCGCCAAAAGCAGGTTAGGATCAGAAATAGTCATGCTCGTACATAACCACCAACGAAAACGGCCGAACCTTTCATGGAGTAATTTTTGTCAGCTATTAAAAAATGAGTTTGCTGTAGATGTGAATCTAGACCGAGCAAGGCAGGATTTAGAAAATGAATTTTATGACTGGGGAGAGAGCCCACAAGTCTTTTGTAATAGAACCATTTGCAAATACGCCACTTTAGAGTCTAAATTTCCAAATGAAAAATTTCCTGATAGAAACAAATACCTAAAACGAAAGGTATGGCAAGGTCTACCACGAGATCTCAAAGATAAATTGGAAGGTTTCTTAGATGAAGCCTACCCCCTAAATAAATTCCTGGACAGAGTTGAGTACCAAAGACAACTTTTCTTGGAAACACAAACCCCATCTGTACAGCAGGTGTCCAGAGAAAATGAAAAATCAGTAAGACCAAAAGTCACCCAACCCCTAACTTCTGCCCCAGCCCCCTCCCCAGAGTCAGAAAGCAAGTCCGAGATAGAAGATCTCAAGGAACAAATGAAGGCCCTGACAACTCAATTAAGCCAGCTCAAATCAATTAGCCCACCCAGTCAATACCATCAGTATCAGTCCCTTACTCCTGGACGGTCATGGTCCTCCCCAAAGCCCAAAGTATTCTGCCCTTATTGTCGTTCTCACACTCACAACCTGAGAGAATGTGCCTCAGCTCCCCACGATGGGTCGTGCTTTGACTGCCGACGCATGAATTGCAGAAGGGGAAATGCCAATTGCCCAGGGAGAATTAACCAGAATCATAGCTGACTAACTCAGGCCCCCGCCTCTCCTATAATTCAACTATCAGTAAACAATAAATTAGTGTCAGCTTTGGTAGATACTGGTAGTAGTTATACTTTAATGAAAGAATCCACCAGAAGTAAATTAGGTTGTGAACTCCACCAGAAAAGAAAATTCCCTTGTCTCCAAGGAGTAACAGGAACACCCCTCAGAATACTAGGTTCAGTGTTAGTGGAAGTAGGTATTGGGCTGCAAACGGTAGTAAAGAAATGGGTCCCAGTGGTTCCAAACAGCTATTTGCAAGCAGACATGTTGCTGGGAACTGACATCCTATTCCATTCCTCATTCATATGGGATCCTGAGAAGAAGTTATTTCATTGGGGAAAGGCTCCTTATGCCGTCCACCAAATTCGACCCCGGAAAAGTGCAGTCCGTAACGTAACTCAACTTCCTCCCCCAGTAATATCATTAAAACTTGAGAACCAATTGCATAATCCCAAAGAAATTCGGCTAGATCCATATCAAACCAAATTCATTCCCCTAACGGTTGCAGAAGAAACTGGTACCACCCTCATAGTACACCCACAAGGAAAACCCTCCAGTAACTGTCACCCCTTTTGTGTTAACGTAAATGATGATCAAACTATTCCCTGCCCAGTAACTAACAACACCAAAGTACCCAAAATTTTTAAAATAGGCACCCTTTTTGGTTGGTATGAGAAGGGCGAAGTAAATTCACCTTCAGTACATCACATTCAAAATGACCTCCTTCCCCATTCCGACCAACCTAGTATTCCTGGAGGACGTAAAGAAAAGTTAAATCACCTATTATCTAAATTACCCATGTCCCATTTAAGGAAAACACAAAAAGCAGAATTAAATAAAGTCATCTTAGCCCATGATCAGCTATTTTTGCTGGAAGAGGGAGAATTGGGAACCCTTAATGTCCCCCCTGTGGAGATTCAGTTGACAGATGACAGTCCTGTGAGGGCCCCTATGTACCGGTATCCTGAAGCCTCAAAGGAAATAATTAGCCAAATGCTAGAAGATATGGAAGCCCGGGAAATTATAGAAAAATCGACTGCTGCATGGCTCAGCCCGATTGTATTAGTAAGCAAATCAGATGGCTCTAAGAGGATGTGTCTCGATTACAGAAAAGTAAATACTCACTTAGCCACTGACATTTATCCTCTCCCAAGGTTGGACGAATTAGTCGAGCAAGCCTCGGGCCAGGCTTTCTATACCACCCTGGATCTTAAGGAAGCCTACTTCCAAGTTACCATCAAAGACAGTTCTCGAGACATTACCACCTTTAGTGATGGAATATCATTATATCGCTTCCGCAGACTCCCGTTTGGATTGTCCTGCTCGCCAGCCATCTTCTCTCGACAAATGGCCTCAATCTTAACCCCTTTATTGAAGGAGGGATGGGTTAGAAATTATCTGGATGACATAATCTTGTGGGCCCCTGATTTTTCCACCATGTTAACTAGAGTCCAAAAGATCTTTCAGACCCTAGAGGAAAGTGGCATCAAATTAAATTTGAGCAAATGTACTTTTGGAGAGGCAGAAGTAAAATTTCTGGGCCATTTGGTCTCTAAAGAAGGATGTAAACCTGACCCTAAAAATGTCGAAGCCATCAAAAAAATGCCTCCTCCCAACACAGTTAAAGGAGTCAGACGATACTTAGGAATGTGTTCTTTCTATCGTAAACACATCCAAAATTTTGCCAAATTAGCAGCCCCCCTAAACAACCTCACAAAAAAGAATACTAAATTTAATTGGACAAAAGAATGCCAACACTCTTTTACCACCCTAAAACAAATACTCAGTGATGCCCCAGTGTTAGTTAAGGCAGAATTAACACAACCATTTATAGTCACCACGGATGCTAGCAATACTCATGTTGGAGGTGTCCTCAGCCAGATTCAAGTAGATGGAAGTAACAAGCCCATCGGTTACTTCTCAAAAAAATTAAACCCCACTGAGTCTAGATATTCAGCCACTGATCGAGAAGCCCTAGTAGTAGTGTTAACATGCAGAAATTTTCATCATTATTTATGGGGAACAAAATTTAGCATTTTTACTGACCACCAACCATTAACTAGTATTTTCAAGAGGAAAACCAAAAGCCCCCGAATGAGCAGGTGGATACTGGAAATGAGGGAATATACTTACGACATTAAGTATCTAAAAGGGAAACAAAATGTGGTGGCTGACAGTTTGTCAAGGCCAGTAAGAGTAGTTCATCAGATAACCGAGCCCAGAAATTATTTAGGACTAAGTCTAACAGCCATAGCCGAAGCCCAAAGAGAAGATGAGAGATGGAAAGAACTAGCAGAATATTTAGAAGGGGGAAAACTACCTACAAAATTATACCCTAAAGTCATCTTAGATCAGTTTGTGGTAGAAGAAAAAGTCTTGTATTTTATTAAGGAAAAAGTAGATGGCACCCTTCACTATTGCTTGGTAGTTCCTCAACCACTCAAACAGAAAGCTTTAGAATTTGCCCATGTAGTTTCTGGACATTTCGGGCAAAAGAAAACAATAGCCAAGGCAGAAGAATTTTTCTATTGGGCCAACCTGAAATCTGAAGTTAACCAGTATGTAAAAAATTGCCTCACTTGCCAACAGTTTAAGGGTACCACAGGATTGCAACAGAAATGGCAAGAATTACCATCAGTATCACAACCATTAGAAAGATTAGGCATTGATCTTACTGATATGACCGCAGGGACACATGGTTATCGATATGTCTTAACAGTAGTGGATCATTTCAGTAGGTTCGTGAAATTATACCCACTTAAAACAAAACACACACACACTGTCGTGGAGAGCATGGAGCAGTACCTCGCAGACTTCGGCACCCCCCAGTCTGTGGTCCACGACAACGGGTTGGAGTTTGTGTCCCGGCAGTTCCAAGACCTCTGCCAGAGGCATCGGATTGCCAACTGCCATACAACCCCATATCATCCCCGAGGGAACAGCACCACGGAGAGGCTCCATTCGTCCCTCAAGACGTTACTGGCTATCCTATGTGCAGGGTACCCACTCAAGTGGCCGCAGTATCTGGCGTCCTGCCAGACAGTACTCAACCATGCTGTGCACTCTTCAACGGCCGTCCAGCCTTTCTTCGCCTTCTTCGGACGCCATGCCCCTCGTCAAGTGGATTCCCCCCTCCCCAGTATTGCAGGAGACCCCGAAGGACTAGAGGTGGCTAAGGAGGTGATCAAACAGACCCATATCAAACAGACACGACGGTATCGGGAAGTGGCGAACAGGAAAAGAACTAACCAAGCCGTCAGTGTTGGACAATTGGTGTGGGTCAGACAGGAAGTGACACTGCCAGGTACTAGCAGGAAACTGAACCCTAAGTGGACCGGTCCCTACAAGACTATAGAAATCATTAGGGATGGTGGTGCTTACCTGCTCGAGAACGTCTTTACCAGACAAAAGGTGCAAAGGGCGGCTGAGAAAGTGAAGCCGTATGTGGGTACCGAGGAATGGTTATTAGCCCCCTTGGAAGTGTCGTGTGCCAAGGAAGACAATGAAGAACCACTGCCTCCACGGCTTAGGAAAAAACCTCGAAGATATATCGAGGAGTGTTAGGTACAGTGGCTGGGCAGAAACAACCCCAAAGACTATGCCACCATGGGTATTAATTTTAAGATATAAAGGAAAAGGTTTGGACAATTAGTGGTGCTAAGTTGCAATCCCCTTGGAGGTATGTTGTTGGTGAATCGACCCAGGTGTGACAGGTCGATAGACTATCCACCTTAATTCCCCCGGGCCTAGTTTGAGCCCTGAAGGAGTGGTGAACTTTTAAAGTAGAAGATAAGTTCACAGGATTGTGTGTAGTTCACACAATGGACTAGTTCAGGAAGCTGTAGGCCACTTTAACGTGAGGGAATCACACCTGGTAGTAGTGTGATTAGGCCTCTAAGCTACAGTCTGCCGGTGTTAGGAGGTGGAGGAGACATCAGGACGTAGCCTAAGCTCTGTCAAATGCTTCCTGTATGACCACTTGCTGCGGAAACGAATGAAGGGTGATTGAATGCGAATGTTGTGAGAAAATGAAGATGAATGACTGAGAATTTATGTTATTGTTTGTTTTGGTGTGAAAGCCAAGGGTAGGGAAGGCTCAACTTAGCTACCGAGTGTCCGGGATCTTGTACAGTTGACGAGATCATCCATACTTCTCTCATGAGTATGTGGACTGGGGTGTGCCCTACAATAATCTGAACTACAGCCAAGTAGCAGCAGTAGCCAGGCAATTGGTTTCTCAGGAACCACATATTACGTTGCCAGTGTTTTAGCCAGGAAGGGCTGCAGAAGTAGTGGAGTGGTGGGGAAGGTCGAGTGAATGTTAGATTGATGGAAAACCAAGGTGGGTTGTAGCCTTAGTGACCACTAAACCAGTTCCTAAATTGTAAAACTGTTAGGATGTAATTTTTTATTATTAGTGAGTAAAAACATTTCACCCGGAGGGAAAAGTCGTGTGATGCTTCCAATTTAATTTCAAATAGGCCTACTGAATGTACCTTTTTTTTGTTATGTTTAGTCTGCCCTTAGATCCTGTATTCCCAAGGGGATACTGCATTATATAAATGTTTTTACTCACATCATTCATACTTTCATACTATATGTTTATATTAAGGTTTATATTAGAATTGTTTTTCCAAACTTTCAAATCCTATGCAGTCAACCCCTCCCACCAGACAGTTTTCTATGGAAAGAAATTAATATCATAATCTAATCACTATTAATAGTCATTAACTTGTCAAAATGCTCTCCATAGTCTAATATAATTAACCTACTTAGTTATCTTCCCACAAAACTTTGTTAAGGATGACGTAATATTGCATCATGTGAGGCGATCATGCCCCGAGGCCCGGGACGTGCTAAAAGTCACGTAGACAAAAATGTTCCCTTATATAGTAATCCAGAGATCAGGTTCAATAGATATCTAAATGTCACTTATTTAGCGTAAAAATTAATTTCCTATAAACTAATAACTATTTCACGTCTCAATAATCAATTAATAATAAGATCAAAGGAGGAATATCCTCGAAACCCCCCCCTTCCCCCTTCTCATCTCCCGCCTTTTTCCCAGAGAGCATCACTCGTGGCTCAACCTTCATTGTGTTCGCAGGTGAGTGACATCGCTCTCGAAATCCCTCAATATTTGTGAAATCCAATACCTCTCGCCATTATTATATAGTCCACAATCTTCCCCAGTAGTCTGACAATACATGTAAACCCCTATTGAGATCTATTATAAGTGGATAATATCAATTTCCTTCTCTTAAAGAAGGACAACGTGGTTTCAAAACCGCATGGTCCCCTATTCTCTACAAAATATTTCATGGTGTACAATATATATTTTTCCCGGTAATCTCTATGTTATTGTGACTGTGTATTAACTTCTGAGTTAAGGAAGTGAATTATACTGACTCGTGGCTCAACCTTCATTGTGTTCGCAGGGAAAGAATGCCTCCACGACAGTTACACCAATTTCCCATTTACTTTCTTTTGTTTTTGTAGTTAAATGAACGGCTAGAAAGCCACTGCCAAATTTCCAAGTTAAGCTTTAGGAAACTATGTGTCACGTAAGACGGTCTGATAGACCCAGTCCATGTATTCAGGAATAGGAATCGCGTATTCCTACTTAGTGAGGAAGAATTATACTATGTATACATAAACAGAAACATTGAGATCACCTTATTTTCGGAAATCCCCTGAGAAAAGGTTCTTTAACTGTTCTCAGGCCCAGTTACAAAATTATAACATTTTTAAGGTGATATTTTTCAGGGAAGGGAGTCAAGGGTATAATGTGTAATGTGTGAAGAGTTTGATATCTCGAGGTGAGATATGTATTGCCAACTCTGTATTTATTTTCTTTTTGAGGAAGGTGAAGTTTTTCTGCCATGAGCCATTAAGTTGTCTGATACTATAACTAAGCCGTGTTTCTAAGACTCAGTGATCAGCCTGTGATATTCAAAGTATACATTAAATAAATAACTCAAGTAAAATCTGAGAAAGTGATTCTGTGTTAATACTAACCTCCGTTTGGTGTGGTAAGGTTAATAGGGAGGTGCTCAACACTCTTGAAAAAAGGATATGAAACAAATCCACGAATCCATGTGCCTTATTGAAACTCAGTCCACTCTACCAAATAACTAAATTGTTAAATCAGTTCGCCTTTTCTTTTCATTGGTCACCTATAATTCCCTGGTAGTAATTATTTTCTCTTTCGAATATTTTAACTTCCCTTTAGGAAGAAATTAAATTCCCTGAGAATCCCCTAATTCTCATTAAACCTTTGGGGGGGGTGGCAGCTTTCTTTTCTTAATATTCAGGGAAATATCCAACATCAGGGACCATTAATTAATATAATTAATCAAAGTAAATATCTTTTTAATTGCCATGAGAGTTCCCCATTCGAAGTTAATTTAATGACAAGGCACCACACTGGTGGTCCTTCAGCAGTGAAGTGAAAGTAAAACAAATTAATTAAATAAAGAATAGAATAACAACAATTAACAACTATAATAAATAAATAAAAAAAATAACGCCCCCGTCCCCCCCCCGGGCACCACACAATGTCAGTGATGACAATAGCATCTATATGGGGACAGAGAAGAGAGAGAGAGAGAGATAATATACATGCATCTATGTATATTTTCATTGATTCACTAACTTACTAACATAAAAATTAATAAATAAATTTAAAAATAACCATAAAAACAGAATAATAACAATAATAATAATACTAATTCCACGTTATTCCGGTTAGGTCTATTAAACCGTTATTTCTCCCTTAATTACCGTTAATGACCCTTTCTTACGTACTGTAATGGCTGCCTGATGATTATAATTACCTCGCCTCACCTCCTCACGCCGCCAATCAGCGTTAATTAAGAGTAATTAACGAAAATAACAATGTTTGGGAATATTTCAGCAGCCGACCAAAATAGATGACGAGAGACTGCTGGGTTAAAACAAATTTATTCAGAACATAAAATTTAACTAAAACACGAACATATTAACAAAACTGAACTCAATGACAAACCATTTCTTTTTTTTTTCATATATAATCACCCAAAAAAATATAGAAATAAACCTTTAATAAGAAAGTAAACAAAAAATTGACATTTAATTCCTGAGAAATTTTCGTCAAAATAGGAAGTAGTAATAATTAATGAACTAACTAACTAACTTTTATAGACACACACACACACACACACACACACACACACACACACACACACACACACACACACACACACACACACACTCGCACTCTCTTTTCAGTAATGAAAATCTACGCACATACATACATACATACACATACACATATATATGCATACAAACATACATACATGCATCGATTTAGGTTAGGTCATCTCTATGTATTTTCCTGCTATGAGACCAGCATCAGGCAGTCAAGTTCAATAATGGTTATTTCCTTCATGTTATTATGTAATCAAGGCTGAAATACAGTGTGATATTACAGTAATGATGAAAATAAGTCCAGATTCGTGTTCATCGTGACCCAAAACATCATGGGAACAATTTTCATGAGAATCTGAGATGGCAAAATTTTCGTGAAATTTCCAAGGTGTCGCCTTGAATTTTTTTTTCACGAAATTACGTTTTTTTTAATAACTCGAAAAGTATGAAGTTTACGTAATAATAGTATAGAATAGTAAAGATAGAACTTGAGACGTCCGTTCTTATGAGCTTTACAGAAATTAAATCGGACTATTGGTTATTGAAACAATGACACATTTGTGTTTTTCACAAAACTTACACAAAACATTATTTTTTTCTTAAACAGTTCAATATATTTTAAATCTGATAAGATATTTAGATAGAGCTCATCAAGCTTAACAAGTTTGTATCTATACATTTTCACTGTAGGAGTAATATTTTCATAGTAAAATGACAAAGAATATTTCGACCTCAATTCTGGAAGCAAATTTTGGTCCCAAACTGAACAATGCATTTCCGTGACAGTAATGATAAAACTGAGTCCAGATTCCTCATCAACAACAAAAACAACAAACAAACATACTTATATCGCACGCACGCACACACGCACGCACACACGCACGCACGCACGCACGCACGCACACACGCATGCACGCACGCACACACGCACACACGCACGCACGCACGCACGCACGCACACGCACGCACGCACACACACACGCACACACGCACGCACGCACACACACACACACGCACACACGCACGCACACACGCACACACGCACGCACGCACACACGCACACACGCACACACGCACGCACGCACGCACACACGCACGCACGCACACACGCACACACGCACGCACGCACGCACACACACGCACGCACACACGCACGCACGCACACACGCACGCACGCACGCACACACACACGCACGCAAACACGCACGCACGCATCCTACAACACACATCCATCCACACATTGTCGGCACACACGGTCTATTTCAGCTTTACTTAACACCACATTGAACACCACTCTCAAGTAACACTAACATACAGTGGCGGTGCTGGACAGGCGGTAGACACAGCCGCGTAGGGCAAGGTTGTGACAAGGGCTTCCTGTGAGCTTAGATGCCATTGTCATGATGTTTAATGATTTTTCGAAGTTTTTTGATGCCATCTATCTAATGGTATGCTTGAAAGTGGTCTACGAGGGGTTTTATTTTTTTGTTTTGGGGGGTAACTTAGCTAAATCTATTTTTTTTTATTAAGTCTTGCACACCACTTTTAAGCATATACATAGATAGATATCATCAAGAAACTTCGAAAAAACATATAACTTCATGGATATAATCATTTATAAACTCACAGGAGGCAAAATAAGTTCCTGAAAATCGTCTCTTCGTCAGTTTTAAGCCTATTTCTCGCTTAATACCAATTTATTCTCTGTCAAATCTGTTTGAAAAGTTGCGTATAGTTAGGTTGTACATGTTTCAATTAATTAAATCAAAGTTCAAAGCGTAATACAAGAAATATTGGTAAAATAATATTTTCTGACAAAGTTTTGAGGAGAGGGAGGTAAGGAGGGGTGACGGGGAGAAGTGGCTATAGTGGGGGGGTGGGGGGGTGAGAGAGGGGATTTGGGGGATAGAGGGGGAGTTAGTTGGGGGAAGCACTTTTTGTTGTCATCTTTCGTCAGAAATTTATCTTTTGTCATTAATTTCTCATGAATGATTCTTATTTTAGATAATCTTTACGAGTAATTATATGTGTGATTATTTATGATATTGCCTTTAATTTAAATTTGATTACGTGAATTGTCTTTATTTCTCAAGTATATAATTTATCTGAATTGGCTGTGTTTTATATTTGTTTAATATCTTAACCGTCTATTATCGAATCACAAAATGCATCTCTTTGAGTCAATAATTGTAAAAATAGTGAAAATATATCAATACATTAAGACTTTAAGACAATATACAGACTATGATTATCTCCATTTATATAGCACAGTGTTTATAATGTCTTATATAAGATATTGTGAACAGTCATAAGTGAAACTACAAAATTTCTATACGTTAGTTATAAACTTCATAATACTTTGTTTCGTTCAATAAGAAAGAGGTTCCTTTTTTAATCGTAATATACAACTTTTTACTATTAAAAGTCATTGTATTATATTTAATAAACTTATATAAATTAGTGCAAGATAATTCACACATCAAAAACATTGTTAATTGTAATTATATTGATGTTTATTTTGCATCTGATCAGGGGTTGTGAGAATGATATAGACAGATCCATTACCAGTAGTATGCATTCACTTTTGCAACATACACATGGTGTTAGACTTGGACGTGGGTTGGGAGGTTTTATAGAACATATATAAAAAAATAAATAAAAAGTATCAAATATATCTATATGACTTTCCATTAAGATGCATAGACATTCTTTATGAAAAAATGAAATATTTAGTTCCGTTTTATATATGAATAGACAAGCAAATTAAATCATGAACTCAAAAATTATCATGATTAAATATTGAGACTATTATATAACTCGTACACACAAATATGGTGTCTGTCGTCTCTTATGTATTAAATATATAGTCCAGGTACAGTCAACACATATATACAGTACATTAAATAAGCGTAAAACAGGGTTAGAGTTATATATATATACTAACGGTTTCTGGGAACACCTCCTAACCCTTCCATCGCGCTGAATGTTGTAAATCTATTGAACAAAAAATGTAGCAGTTTGTGTGATGTTGTAGATAAACCCTTTATATATCCTTCTTCCTTTTCTTAACACTATGATTAAGGAATGAACTATTGATATAATATACGGGGAACATAATAAGGCAGGTAGAATAGTTTTACATGTAGTACGTAGCTTTATCCTATAGTTTATATTTATAAGTATGTTCCAATGCAAAGGTAGTTTCACTCTGTAATACACTGTTTCAAGACTAAATAATATACGTATGTGTTAGGACGAAATTAAGAGAGGATAGCAATGTCAGGGTTTAAATATAGAGTTAGACAACAGAGAATAGATGGAAATAGAGGCTTAGAAAGGTATATAGAATGGAATATATATGGGAAATAGATGAAAAATTTAAGAAAAGTGGAAATGTGTATTTATAGATGTTGGTATTGTGTGTGCATGTGTGTGTCTATGTGCAATGTGCGTGCGTGTGTGTGTATTCACTGTACAGTCTGTTGCTGGTCTCTCTCGAGACAGCCGGCCGTCCCCCTATGGAAAGAGCTCAGAGCTCATAGCAAGGATCATTTACAGAAGGATATACAGCCCAACGTTAAAGTTTGGATGACGGTCGACGGTGGCGCCATCTGATGGGATGCAGTAGTAACTAATTTCTTTTTAGGGGTGTCTTAGATATTTTTAATCATCCTGGTATTTTTCCTTCTTCACAATTTCTAGACCACTCATTTAATTTATTACAAGGTAATAAAAACAAAATATATATATTCTTGTTTTTTATTTTTATCAAGGGTTAAAACCAGATAATTTATATACCAAGCATGCAAACTACTTAAGTAATGAAAGCACCGGAAGCAAAATTTTGGTAATTTTACAGATAAGATGGATAACATATATATTATATATATATATATATATATATATATATATATATATATATATATATATATATGATTTGTTGAAATACTGCAACCTAATTAACATGTGATTATACCAAGAAAATAAACACTCATTTTGAGGTAATAATTTACACTATCATATGGAGAAAAAAAGTAAATAAAAAGCCATAAAGCTGCTTTACATTACATGTTGATATCAAATAAAAACAATTACCAAGCACATAGGATTAAAACCAGCCACATAATTACATCCCATTCATGTAACCTACTGCAAGCATAATTTTGTAAGTTTTACAAACAAGAACGATATTGTTCCAGAAATAATTATTAGATTAACTTCCACAAAGGAAAAGCCAGAAAAGATATTGCATATATTAAGTTATTAGTAACCAAATTGTGATGTGATTATACTAACTGCAATATAAACACCATAGCATTAAGGCGATAATCAACACCATAATATGAAATTTTGTGCAATTATGGAAATCAAATAATAAATATATAAAAACATAAAGCTGCCTTACATTACATGTTGAATGTCAATCAGTTAACACACATGCCAGACACTCCAAGGAGTACATGCATGAAAGAGGTGCTGTTAGAAGGGGAGTGCTTCAAGTAGCAAGGAGGGAGTGTGTGAATAGTTAGAATTGGAGGTTCTGCCGTGGCCATCCCCTCATGGGGCACGCCCAGAGGGAACGAGGCGTCAGAGACTAGGCACAATGGTGGGATGATTTAACACACCAAGCAACAAACCAGAAAGGCAGAAGCATTACATCCTAATAAAGATAGAGTTGGGGAACATGCTATTCTGTGCATATCTGCGGGCACTCATCTCCTGTCACATAAGCCTTTGAGCCTGTGGTGGCAATTAATCCGTTATGCCAGGACACAAGGACACTGTGATATCCAATATTCCACAGTTTATCTTACCCAGGTTACCCCAGGTACCCATTTATCTACCAACCCTTTTGGGAGGATGAACAGCTGGGTGGGCTGTGTACCAACTGTTTTCATCTGGGATTAAACTTGGTCCAGCAGATTCATTGTCACTACACCAATGAGGCACAGTACATCTTAGAGGATGTCATATGTATAGTATTAATGGCACAGCTGGCATTGTATATCATAATGAAAGGCAAGTACAAAGGCAGTTGACAAATACTTCATGCAACAAGCTTCCAAAATAAATACTGTTTACGGCAAAAAGTACCACAGCTTTTACCATATGAAACATGATTTTGCAGAAGTTTAACTGCTTTGCCTGTTGGGAAAAAATATTTTATCAAAACTATATTCACCTAAAAAGTTGTTATTGTCCCCTTCCAGGGACATTTAATACTTAGCGATTGACTATGGCAGAATATTGGCCACATTTCCCTGTTCTAGCAATACCTTACTGTGTGGTCAAGGCCATTCCTGTAATTTCTGTCCTACATAACCATTGCACTTAAACTTCAATCATGTAGTCTCTATACAAACTCACCCTCATTACATCTCCAAACCTCCTCAATGTAACACACTTCCACTAATCACTCCATTCCCTTTAAAGTTGCACCCTTGCAAAAGTTCTCATCCAAATTCTAACTGCACTCTCTATACAACACACTCTTCTTACGTAACCATAGATATCACCATTATTGATGCCACTCTTGCTTCACATTTCTCTCATTCATAACCCTTTACAGTATCACAATGACATGACTTCTTTTAACTGCTCTCTCTTATTTTACCTTCTACGCCTCGCTGCTTAAACAAAGTTATTTAGGCCCCTTTCACACATATCAACTTTTCGCCGTGCGCTGTCTACGGCACGACGTCGTGCTCTCAAACAACCCTGGGTGTCTATGGACGCTTTCACACATCACGACCGTCGTTGTCACCACGGCGCCCATTTGATGCCTGTCCCACGAAGCCCCGTGGATTGCGTGAAATGTACATGGCACGCTATGGACGCGTTCATACTTGTAAACCTTTCGTCGTCTCGACAGCGATGTAACTATTTATGAAATTTAAATCCATAGTAACACATGCTACACATATTATTAGAATGCAATTAATTGTTAAAAAGTAGTATTAAGACAATGCACTTGGTATATAAAGAGGTTTGGTGCACTCAAACCATAACTAACATCTATTCTTATTGTATGTATCCTGCAAACACTATCAAACATATTCACACAATCACTATAATCACTTACAATAAAAAAAATATCATGGGCAAACAATCATAATTAGCATCTGTTTTACATCAGTACAATATCAATGCGAGTCCAACCAAAATTAGGCTGGGGTCACACATACGTGGTTCAGCGATACGTTTCACTGCAGATTGAATGTTGACGGTTCAATGCAGAGCACAACGAACTTTCCTGAACTGCCATGTGCGGTTTTGTTACGCAGAGAAACATTTTAAATACAGACATTATATGGTCTACTTAGAGTTGCGTTTCGGATAGAGGCGTTCCAATTGTGGATCTGTTACTGATAGCTGCGTTTTATTTACGGAACTGTTATGGAAAATACGGAACACATGTGGAGTGATTAAGGAGCCACTATTGAACGTTCACAGACAGATTGTGTTGTTTGTGCCACATATATAAAAGGCATCCTCCAACGTTCCCACCAGTGCAGTCAGGGATACCAAGCAGTCAATGTATCGCTGAACCACGTATGTGTGATCCCACTTCAAGTATTATCAGGTGTATTATAGTATAGGCCGTAATCCAAAATTACAACCTAATATATAAAATAAATAGAGTAAATTATTTAATAACTTACGTTTCTTGTAAGACTTCGGTGTGACGGTGTGAAGATGACCTGGTGTGAGGGTGGCCTTGTGTGAGGGTGTGAGGATGGCCTGATGCTGCCCGTCAGATGCAGAATATTCTGTAAAAATTACATATATTACTTATTGTGTCACCTGTTTTCACGGTATAATGCATTTTCATATCCATTACATTTTTTTATTGAATGCTAGTCAATACTTTTGCAAGAATTCTATCTTTTTTAACACAAGATAAAAGTCTTACTTTTGGCTTCCCTTCCCCTCCACCCAAAACAAAATGAAAGTAATAATCAAGAAGTTCAAGACAATACTTTAACATTTGTATTAATTTCAATTTACATTTTTATGGTAACTTCTATCTCTAGTGTGTAGTGAAACACACACACAACAAACAGAAACAAACGACAGAAGAAATATTACAAACATACAAACATTCATGATACTAAATGTTGTACCTTGTATGCACATGAACCGTGAAGGCAATGGTTCTGCACCTAGAGTATTTGCACCCCTCAACGAGGTAGACAGGCTCGTAGGGGATGCAATTATGCTGCCATTATCCATGGCTCTTTGGTAATGAGGCACTCTGGTCATCTTGAGAGAACGAAGAGTGAACATTTTGTGAAGCAGATGTATGTGTGTAAAATTGAGGGTCATAGGAGTAGAGTAATGACAGTTGTAAGATGGGAAGATAGAGAAAGATTGGCTCAGTATTTTGAAGGACTGTTTAATGTCAAAATCAAAAGTGATGGGTGAGTTCTTACCTGCACCATGATGCAAGTGAATGGTCTCCTTCACCTGAGTGGAAGTGTGGATGGCAGACGGTGAAGGAGGATTTTCATGGTTGTCTGAAGAGATGGAAATGACACACACTTCAGTGTCATTCCACTCTGTAATATTGATATCATATTAGAAGGAGAAATCTAATTGCTGGGGATCAATGGCAATACAATAGACATATAGTTAAAGAAATATAAATAAATGATACTACTAATAATTGTATAACCATACCAACACTGACATAAGGGATTGAGATGTACATGTGGAATGAGGGCTTAAAATTAAGGATACACAAAAGTAAGAATGTAAATGCAATCATGAAAAGATATGAGTTAGATGACATTATCCATGAAGGGAATCTGGAAGAAAGGGATTTAGATTGCAAGAGTTGTGGACATTGAATGTAACACAACATTGGATGAAAGTTATATGAGAGGACTGTGTTAGCTGTAAGGATAAGATTAAAACATTAATGAGACTGTGTATGACAATTATGTAAAGTGGTAATCGAGGTTGTTTGACACATGGTGATAATAAATTAGAAATAGCTTATTAAGAGTCTACATGAGGGTATCTAACAGTTAAGTGGATCAAAGGAGTAAATGGTCCTTGAAGGGATAGAGATGACAGGCCTGGCTTACACCCTTGTACCAAGCACTCTTTCAATGCTGGGATAAACAAACACTTGTGTCACGTGGTCAACTGTATGAGGAAAGTACCTAGAGGGTAATGATGCTTCAGAGTTATAGACACACAAATACAACATTGCAAGAGTAGCATGTGTGGAGAGAAGTAAGTTTCACTCACTGGAACTACTTGGAGGGACTTCTCAGAAACAGACTTAAACAAATAAATATATTATTGTTATGAAAAAAAATGGCTATGAATATAACATATAGTTATAAATTACTACATCCCTGAAAAAGTTACTATTGGTATCATTGGTGTTTTTTCATGAATGGTAAAAGTATAAATAATATTTGTTTCATGAAGTGAAGGATCAACGCACTATATTCAAATACAGAGTTTTACTGGTCTGTCTTGTGTTTAAAAACGTTATTTTAACTTATTGTGCTGAGTGAACATTTGTAGGATTGTAGTTGTAATGGCAGGAAATACATGTAACAGATAGGTACACTCATTACAGCTAACCTGCACCAAGATCTACACTAGGTGTAGTGTCCTCCAGGTGACTTGGAGCACACCAGATGGAGGGTTCAGGGCTAGGTACATTTTGGTGGTCCATCTCTTCAGACATAATTTCTCCAAAGTTGGTGCTATCCGAATCTGTAAATGTTAAGGTGACATGAGACAAACATCAAAGTACATGTCACGTATATTCCATTGTGATATTAATACAAGGTAAATACAGCACATGTGACATTAACAACGGGTTATACATGGGGTGGCAAACATGCTGCTTTGTTCTGCAAACTCACCTAACATAGGCTACCAAAGATAAGAATGAAGTGCAAAGTATAGTATTCATGTCTTTCTATAATTTAATAAATTGTCTTTCTTAAATATTTAAATATTAACTTACTATAATCAAGAGTCACCACTTGAGAATGTTGGGCAGTATGTGGAAGATCTATTGTGCCACTTGCATCATGGCATTCTGCAGAAAGTAAGGGTTTAATAATATTCATATGAGGTTTGCAATAATGCTGTTTAGGAACTATAACTTATACAGTAATAATTTACAACAATTAAATAAGTTTCACTGAAAAAGAGAAGAAAACTGTCATCGACTAACAGACATATGTGTTTATATATATATATATATATATATATATATATATATATATATATATATATATATATATATGTATATATATATATATATATATATATATATATATATATATATATATATATATATATATATATATATATATATATAGAAATAAAAACATTTAACTCATATTTTACCCATCTTCGTTGGAAGTTCTTGTTGAACACAGCCATCTGTAAGAAAACAACAATAATATAAACTAATCACAGAATGTACATTTACAAAAATAATATACATTAATCATTTTTAATCAATCTGACACAAAAAAATTTGCATTAAGGAATTTCCTTGAACGCAAAAAAAAAAACATAAATAAATAAATTTAAGGCAGGTTTCCCTGATAAGTATAGGAACTTGTAATGGACTGAAAGATGATAGTGACAAGTTTTTATGTCAGTTGTACAACTGACAAAAACCGTACAACTATAGATACAGTGACACGAGTGTAGCTCAGACCCTGTAGACTACAACTAAGTAAATACAACTATAGGTAATACATGCACACACAAATGGCAAAGGATGTGTGTGCAGATGGTCCCCTTGTACGTCCAAAGCTTGAAATGATCGGTGTGCCAGGTGTGGAGATGATAGTAAATTGTTTTTAGTACTGAGTCTCGATAACTTACCTGGGGGAATTGGAGTCGCACCACCGAGCAGGTATCCTTTGCAGTTATTCCATTTTGACTCAAAATTATCCCCGCAGATGACTTGTTTCTGCTTTTCACAGACGATATTCGGTGTTTTGAGCCACTGCATTCGTCTGCAATTAATGCCCATTTTAGAATTATAACCAATCAGACATGTATGCAGAGTATTACATTGCTGGGATATGTACTACATGCAGCCTGAAAATATGTAACTGTAATAATAAACCTATTATTTCAAACTAGATAAATGCATTGTACTCAGAGGTCAAATATTTTCGTGAACTTTTTATTGAACTAATAGCTGTTCCGCAACGATATAGCACTTAAATATTTGTATATAGCTTCGTGGTAACATATAACAGTTTTTCTCAAACAAATTGTAGTTTTACATTCAGTCAGAAGGTCATAGAATGTTGGTTGAAATTTTTATATTCAAATCTGGGTGATCTTAAAAATGTTCATCTTATTTTAAGTCTTATTTTACGATTCATACATTTTCAACTCATTTTACATATCACTACCCATTCTTGCATACCTTCTGGCATCCTTGGGAAACACATGAAGCCTCAATTGGGGGTGAGTCTTCTTATTTTTGCCACAAACACAGCAAGATCTCCAGTCAGGCGACATTTTGAATTTGAAGGTCCAACTGTGGTAGGGCGGCCGTAGCTCCGCCCACTCAAGGTTTGTTTTGATTGACGGCAGCGCCATTTGAAAGGATACAGCTGCAAAAAAACCTTCCTCGACAATCTGCATTGGATTAGCATATCCTTCTGTAAATGATCCTTGCTCCAGTCTAGGGGCAGCCACGTGTCGTATCAGCCTCTCGGGCCTCACCACCGTACAAGACGTGCATTTCGCGAAAAATGTGGAGCGCCTGTATTTGTCGTGCGCCACCTGCAAGAACCTTGGCCTCGTCCACCAAGACTTTCCTCAGCCGCCCACGCTGATTGCCGGCGCAGAAGTGAAGGACGGTGTTGTTGGCGACGCCCCAGAACGTCCCACAGCGTTGCCTCTACAGCCACTAGAAGAGAACGTCTCACAGTTAGAGCAGTGGCTACTGAGGCACTTCTCCTCATCCACATTCAACACCGAGAGCTACCCACTGCGTGTGATGCACGGTGCTCCCCACCATATCCATCTACAGGAGGGCGCGCGACCACACGCCTGCCACACACCAGCCACGGTCCCCAAGCACTGGGCGGCCGAGGTGAAGAAGCAGCTGGATGATGATGTCAGGCTGGGTGTCATCCGCCCCGTCCCGGCGGGCGTGGCAACGGAATGGTGCGCGAGAATGGTGATGGTGGCCAAAAAGTCTGGAAAACCAAGAAGAACCGTGGACTTCCAAAAGTTGAACTCGTGCTGCCTGCGGGAGACCCATCACACACCCACACCATTTGACATGGTATCGGACGTTCCACCCCACTCCTTCAAAACAGTGGCGGATGCACACTGGGGTTTCCATCAGGTCGAACTCGACGAGGAGAGCCGCCACTTAACCACGTTCATCACGCCGTGGGGACGGTACCAATACTGCCGCACGCCAATGGGTCACTGCTCAGCCACCGACGCGTACACCAAAAGGTTCGATGATGCCATGAGCGACTTTCCCCACAAACACAAGTGTGTGGACGACACGCTCTTGTACGACGCTGGCGTCGAGCAATCATTCTGGCACACTTATGACTTCCTGGAGCTGTGTGCAAAAAGGGGCATCACACTAAAGCCTGAAAAGTTTGTATTCTGCCAGAGGGAAGTGGAGTTTGTGGGATTCAACCTCGGGTGGGAAGCATACAAGCCTACCGAGGACCGCTTGTCAGCTATAAGGCTCTTCACCATGCCCAGCCAGCCCACCATCACCGAAATAAGGTCTCTGTTTGGTTTTGTGAATCAGCTGGCGCCCTTCCTGGCCACTGCCCCAATCATGGAGCCGTT
The DNA here is from genome assembly GCA_036785275.1 of Cancer borealis. NCBI lineage: Eukaryota > Metazoa > Arthropoda > Malacostraca > Decapoda > Cancridae > Cancer > Cancer borealis. The sequence continues at coordinate 48,722 of JAXIVD010001595.1, forward strand.
CAGGGACCTCTTGAAGAAGCCCACGGGGCGTAAAGTGTATTGGGATGAACAGCTACAGCAAAAACTGAGCCAGGCGAAGGAAACTATCTGTGAATTGGCCAAGAACGGGCTTGCCTTCTACGACCGTACCAGGCCCACGGCTGCCATCACCGACTGGAGCAAAGAAGGCGTCGGGTTCGTCATCCTGCAGCAGTACTGCTCCTGCGTGTCCCCGAGGCTCCGCTCTACTGTAAGGGAGGTTGGCGCCTGGCTCTATGTGGATGCCGTCACCTGACTCCGGCTGAGCGAGGATACGCGCCCATCGAAGGTGAAGCGCTGGCTGTGGCGTATTGCCTCCACAAGGCGCGGCTCTTCCTACTAGGCTGTCCTAACCTCCTCCTCGTGACCGATCACCGTCCTCTGGTGGGCCTATTAGGTGACAAAGCCCTCACGGATATAGCAAATCCGCGGCTGTTTAGGCTGAAAGAGCGGGCACTACAATTCAAGTTCACCATTCGCTACCTGCCAGGGAAGAAGAATTGTGCTGCCGACTTTTTATCCAGGTACCCGTCCATGAAGTCACCTCCTAGCGTGCTGGATGAGGAACAGGACGAGGAGCTGTCAGTGGCCATGGCTGTCGCCACGGTCGCAGCTCTGGACATTCAGGAAAGCCTCACCCTCGACGAGGACATGGTACTTCAAGCATCGCGGGATGACCCTGTGTACCAGCTACTAGTGGCCAGAGTGTTGGCTGGCGACTGGCACCCGCAAATGTCCTAGGAATTGGCATGCCTGCGCCCTTTCTATGGCATCAGAGAGAGGCTGGGTGTGTCGCGAGGTCTGGTGACGTATGCATTTGACCAAAACCACCCACGGCTGGTAATCCCAGAACACCTACGCAAGCAAGTGACAGCCCACCTCCATGCAGGTCACCAAGGGATCGACTCTATGCTCAGGAGGGCACGGCAGGCGGTGTACTGGCCAGGCATTGAGGGTGATCTACGACACCACCGCGCCAGCTGCGACGCCTGTAACACACACGCCCCCTCGCAGCCTCCCGAGCCTCTCCTCCTCACCCCGCCCCCCGCCTATCCCTTTCAGCAGACTGTAATGGACTTGTTTCAGCTAGAGGGGCAGGATTACATCGTCTATGCTGATAGGCTCACTGGGTGGTTGGAGATCACGCACCTACCTGGGGGCACGACTTCAGGTGAAATCAAGGATGTGTTGCGTCACCACTTCACCAGGTGGGATGCCCCTGAGCAGCTTTCCATGGATGGCGGCACCAACCTGGGGAGCGAGGAGATGAAAATTTTCCTCAAGAAATGGGGGGTAAGTGTGAGGGTGTCCTCGGCTCATTTCCCGCAGTCAAATGGCAGGGCGGAGGCGGCGGTGAAGTCAGCGAAGAGGATACTACGTGGCAACGTCGGAACAGATGGGAACCTCGACAACGATAAGATCTCGCTCGCCCTCCTCCAGTACCTAAACACGCCTCTCAGGGACATTGACAAATCACCTGCTCAGATGGCAACAGGCCGGCAGCTACGGGATGGAGTGCCGGCGGTCAGGCGCAAGCTTGAGGTTGACAAGTTATGGGGAAGGACACTGCGGCAGCGAGAACGTCAGATGGCCGATCATCACGACACAGTGCTGGCGATGCGTGACAGCAGGTGCTCTCGCGCGCCTCTCGCTCCCGGCGACAGAGTGCTCGTTCAAGACCAGCAGCACAGTAAAAAGTGGAACAGGACAGGAGTGGTAATAGAAGCTAAAGGATACAGGCAGTACCTTATCAAGCTAGATGGTAGTGGACGCATCTCTCTCAGAACACGGGAACATCTGAGGCTAGCATCTCCAGCTGTCAGCACAGAGGAGGACCCATTGCTGGACGCGACCGCACCACTCACACCGTCACCAACGTCCTCGGCGCCACAACTGGCTGGTGGAGGCAGTCGCACTAGGCGGGCCCCAGGGTGGCTGGCAGACTATGTAGTGTAAGGTGTCCATAATATGAACCATCAATGTCATGTCATTATTACGTTTTATTATGTTATGTTATTATGTCAAGGATGTGCCGTTGTTGACATTCCCATGTATGTGTGATGCTTCCAATTTAATTTCAAATAGGCCTACTGAATGTACCTTTTTTTGTTATGTTTAATCTGCCCTTAGATCCTGTATTCCCAAGGGGATACTGCATTATATAAATGTTTTTACTCACATCATTCATACTTTTATGCTATATGTTTATATTAAGGTTTATATTAGAATTGTTTTTCCAAACTTTCAAATCCTATGCAGTCAACCCCTCCCACCAGACAGTTTTCTATGGAAAGAAATTAATATCATAATCTAATCACTATTAATAGTCATTAACTTGTCAAAATGCTCTCCATAGTCTAATATAATTAACCTACTTAGTTATCTTCCCACAAAACTTTGTTAAGGATGACGTAATATTGCATCATGTGAGGCGATTATGCCTCGAGGCCCGGGACGTGCTAAAAGTCACGTAGACAAAAATGTTCCCTTATATAGTAATCCAGAGATCAGATTCAATAGATATCTAAATGTCACTTATTTAGCGTAAAAATTAATTTCCTATAAACTAATAACTATTTCACGTCTCAATAATCAATTAATAATAAGATCAAAGGAGGAATATCCTCGAAACCCCCCCCTTCCCCCTTCTCATCTCCCGCCTTTTTCCCAGAGAGCATCACTCGTGGCTCACCCTTCATTGTGTTCGCAGGTGAGTGACATCGCTCTCGAAATCCCTCAATATTTGTGAAATCCAATACCTCTCGCCATTATTATATAGTCCACAATCTTCCCCAGTAGTCTGACAATACATGTAAACCCCTATTGAGATCTATTATAAGTGGATAATATCAATTTCCTTCTCTTAAAGAAGGACAACGTGGTTTCAAAACCGCATGGCCTCCTGTGTCTCCTGTTCCCCTTCAAAATAATATTTCATGGTGTATAATATATATTTTTCATGGTAATTTCTATGTTATTGTGACTGTGTATTAACTTCTGAGTAAGGAAGTGAATTATACTGATTCGTGGCTCACCCTTCATTGTGTTCGCAGGGAAAGAATGCCTCCACGACAGTTACACCAATTTCTCATTTACTTTCTTTTGTTTTTGTAGTTAAATGAACGGCTAGAAAGCCACTGCCAAATTTCCAAGTTAAGCTTTAGGAAACTATGTGTCACGTAAGACGGTCTGATAGACCCAGCCCATGTATTCAGGAATAGGAATCGCGTATTCCTACTTAGTGAGGAAGAGTTATACTATGTATGCATAAACAGAAACATTGAGATCACCTTACCTTCGGAAATCCCCTGAGAAAAGGTTCTTTAACTGTTCTCAGGCCCAGTTACAAAATTATAACATTTTTAAGGTGATATTTTTCAGGGAAGGGAGTCAAGGGTATAATGTATAATGTGTGAAGAGCTTGGTATCTCGAGGTGAGATGTGTATTGCCAACTCTGTATTTATTTTCTTTTTGAGGAAGGTGAAGTTTTTCTGCCATGAGCCATTAAGTTGTCTGATACTATAACTAAGCCGTGTTTCTAAGACTCAGTGATCAGCCTGTGATATTCAAAGTATACATTAAATAAATAACTCAAGTAAAATCTGAGAAAGTGATTCTGTGTTAATACTAACCTCCGTTTGGTGTGGTAATGTTAATAGGGAGGTGCTCAACACTCTTGAAAAAGGATATGAAACAAATCCACGAATCCATGTGCCTTATTGAAACTCAGTCCACTCTACCAAATAACTAAATTGTTAAATCAGTTCCCCCTTTCTTTTCATTGGTCGCCTATATTTCCCTGGTAGTAATTATTTTCTCTTTCGAATATTTTAACTTCCCTTTAGGAAGAAATTAAATTCCCTGAGAATCCCCTAATTCTCATTAAACCTTTGGGGGTGGTGGCAGCTTTCTTTCCTTAATATCCAGGGAAATATCCAACATCAGGGACCATTAATTAATATAATTAATCAAAGTAAATATCTTTTTAATTGCCATGAGAGTTCCCCATTCGAAGTTAATTTAATAACAAGGCACCACACTGGTGGTCCTTCAGCAGTGAAGTGAAAGTAAAATAAATTAATTAAATAAAGAATAGAATAACAGAAATTTACATCTATAATAAATAAATAAAAATAACGCCCCCGTCCCCCCCCCGGGCACCACACTGGTGGCAGCGGTGGGATTCAAAGTGTTTTGAGCACTGCCTAACATTGCCACAACAAGGGAGAATGTGGAAAATTTCAGTGGTGGGTCATAGTCAAATTCCAAACAAGTTAGTAGTGGAAAATACAGAAATAAGAATATTCCGAGCACCTGGAGGTAGAGCAGACAATTTCAATAATGATACCCGAATGAATGAAGTGCTAAACTGGGAACATGACCTATGTATACTTTGGATAGGCAGTAATGATATTGACCAGGAATCAAATCCTAAAGACATTGTAGAGAACATTAACCAAATAATAGAGTCTATTGAACAAGACTGCCAAGCAGTAGTATGGGTATGTTTAATAGAACCCAGATTCTACCCCAATGAAGAATTCATGTCCCATCAGGATTATAGGAAAGTACAAAGGGCCATAAATAAAAAAAATTACAAAAACACCTGCCCAATCAACAAATCCATTTCAACAGTGAGTTCTGGGTAGAGAACCTATCAGAGGATGGAATTCATTGGAATCAAGAAGGTAAACAAAGAGTAAAAAGCAAACTCAGAAAAACCATAAGAAATTTCATGGATGGGGAAGAGTCAGATTAGAATAAAGTTAGATTAAGGTACAAACTGACCCAGCATCCCTAGCCAAAATGGATTATGAAGAAAGAGAAGGGGAGACAGTAGAGGGCAGTTGGAATCTTGAAAACTCCAAAATCATGAGAGGGGAAATCGAAGAATTAAAGAATGTGGTACGTCACCAGGCCGCGGTGATAGAGAGAATAGGGAGTCGCGTCATCAAACAGGAAGAGACCCTTGCCTCACCTGTAATTAGTCGCCCCCCAGTAACCAAACCGAGAGACATCCCCATGTTCGAACTAAACCACCTGGAGGGCCTAGAGGCTTCAACACGCCTCCAAATGTTTATTGAATTGATAGAACAGGCCACACCCGAGGATGCCTCCCGAATCCAAGTCGCCAAAAGCAGGTTAGGATCAGAAATAGTCATGCTCATACATAACCACCAACGAAAACAGCCGAACCTTTCATGGAGTAATTTTTGTCAGCTATTAAAAGATGAGTTTGCTGTAGATGTGAATCTAGACCGAGCGTGGCAGGACTTAGAAAATGAATTTTATGACTGGGGAGAGAGCCCACAAGTCTTTTGTAATAGAACCATTTGCAAATACGCCACTTTAGAGTCTAAATTTCCAAATGAAAAATTTCCTGATAGAAACAAATACCTAAAACGAAAGGTATGGCAAGGTCTACCACGAGATCTCAAAGATAAATTGGAAGGTTTCTTAGATGAAGCCTACCCCCTAAATAAATTCCTGGACAGAGTTGAGTACCAAAGACAACTTTTCTTGGAAACACAAACCCCATCTGTACAGCAGGTGTCCAGAGAAAATGAAAAGTCAGTAAGACCAAAAGTCACCCAACCCCTAACTTCTGCCCCAGCCCCCTCCCCAGAGTCAGAAAGCAAGTCCGAGATAGAAGATCTCAAGGAACAGATGAAGGCCCTGACAACTCAATTAAGCCAGCTCAAATCAATTAGCCCACCCAGTCAATACCATCAGTATCAGTCCCTTACTCCTTCTGGACGGTCATGGTCCTCCCCAAAGCCCAAAGTATTCTGCCCTTATTGTCGTTCTCACACTCACAACCTGAGAGAATATGCCTCAGCTCCCCACGATGGGTCGTGCTTTGACTGCCGACGCATGAATTGCAGAAGGGGAAATGCCAATTGCCCAGGGAGAATTAACCAGAATCATAGCTGACTAACTCAGGCCCCCGCCTCTCCTATAATTCAACTATCAGTAAACAATAAATTAGTGTCAGCTTTGGTAGATACTGGTAGTAGTTATACTTTAATGAAAGAATCCACCAGAAGTAAATTAGGTTGTGAACTCCACCAGAAAAGAAAATTCCCTTGTCTCCAAGGAGTAACAGGAACACCCCTCAGAATACTAGGTTCAGTGTTAGTGGAAGTAGGTATTGGGCTGCAAACGGTAGTAAAGAAATGGGTCCCAGTGGTTCCAAACAGCTATTTGCAAGCAGATATGTTGCTGGGAACTGACATCCTATTCCATTCCTCATTCATATGGGATCCTGAGAAGAAGTTATTTCATTGGGGAAAGGCTCCTTATGCCGTCCACCAAATTCGACCCCGGAAAAGTGCAGTCCGTAACGTAACTCAACTTCCTCCCCCAGTAATATCATTAAAACTTGAGAACCAATTGCATAATCCCAAAGAAATTCGGCTAGATCCATATCAAACCAAATTCATTCCCCTAACGGTTGCAGAAGAAACTGGTACCACCCTCATAGTACACCCACAAGGAAAACCCTCCAGTAACTGTCACCCCTTTTGTGTTAACGTAAATGATGATCAAACTATTCCCTGCTCAGTAACTAACAACACCAAAGTACCCAAAATTTTTAAAATAGGCACCCTTTTTGGCTGGTATGAGAAGGGCGAAGTAAATTCACCTTCAGTACATCACATTCAAAATGACCTCCTTCCCCATTCCGACCAACCTAGTATTCCTGGAGGACGTAAAGAAAAGTTAAATCACCTATTATCTAAATTACCCATGTCCCATTTAAGGAAAACACAAAAAGCAGAATTAAATAAAGTCATCTTAGCCCATGATCAGCTATTTTTGCTGGAAGAGGGAGAATTGGGAACCCTTAATGTCCCCCCTGTGGAGATTCAGTTGACAGATGACAGTCCTGTGAGGGCCCCTATGTACCGGTATCCTGAAGCCTCAAAGGAAATAATTAGCCAAATGCTAGAAGATATGGAAGCCCGGGAAATTATAGAAAAATCGACTGCTGCATGGCTCAGCCCGATTGTATTAGTAAGCAAATCAGATGGCTCTAAGAGGATGTGTCTCGATTACAGAAAAGTAAATACTCACTTAGCCACTGACATTTATCCTCTCCCAAGGTTGGACGAATTAGTCGAGCAAGCCTCGGGCCAGGCTTTCTATACCACCCTGGATCTTAAGGAAGCCTACTTCCAAGTTACCATCAAAGACAGTTCTCGAGACATTACCACCTTTAGTGATGGAATATCATTATATCGCTTCCGCAGACTCCCGTTTGGATTGTCCTGCTCGCCAGCCATCTTCTCTCGACAAATGGCCTCAATCTTAACCCCTTTATTGAAGGAGGGATGGGTTAGAAATTATCTGGATGACATAATCTTGTGGGCCCCTGATTTTTCCACCATGTTAACTAGAGTCCAAAAGATCTTTCAGACCCTAGAGGAAAGTGGCATCAAATTAAATTTGAGCAAATGTACTTTTGGAGAGGCAGAAGTAAAATTTTTGGGCCATTTGGTCTCTAAAGAAGGATGTAAACCTGACCCTAAAAATGTCGAAGCCATAAAAAAAATGCCTCCTCCCAGCACAGTTAAAGGAGTCAGACGATACTTAGGAATGTGTTCTTTCTATCGTAAACACATCCAAAATTTTGCCAAATTAGCAGCCCCCCTAAACAACCTCACAAAAAAGAATACTAAATTTAATTGGACAAAAGAATGCCAACACTCCTTTACCACCCTAAAACAAATACTCAGTGATGCCCCAGTGTTAGTTAAGGCAGAATTAACACAACCATTTATAGTCACCACGGATGCTAGCAATACTCATGTTGGAGGTGTCCTCAGCCAGATTCAAGCAGATGGAAGTAACAAGCCCATCGGTTACTTCTCAAAAAAATTAAACCCCACTGAGTCTAGATATTCAGCCACTGATCGAGAAGCCCTAGGAGTAGTGTTAACATGCAGAAATTTTCATCATTATTTATGGGGAACAAAATTTAGCATTTTTACTGACCACCAACCATTAACTAGTATTTTCAAGAGGAAAACCAAAAGCCCCCGAATGAGCAGGTGGATACTGGAAATGAGGGAATATACTTACGACATTAAGTATCTAAAAGGGAAACAAAATGTGGTGGCTGACAGTTTGTCAAGGCCAGTAAGAGTAGTTCGTCAGATAACCGAGCCCAGAAATTATTTAGGACTAAGTCTAACAGCCATAGCCGAAGCCCAAAGAGAAGATGAGAGATGGAAAGAACTAGCAGAATATTTAGAAGGGGGAAAGCTACCTACAAAATTATACCCTAAAGTCATCTTAGATCAGTTTGTGGTAGAAGAAAAAGTCTTGTATTTTATTAAGGAAAAAGTAGATGGCACCCTTCACTATTGCTTGGTAGTTCCTCAACCACTCAAACAGAAAGCTTTAGAATTTGCCCATGTAGTTTCTGGACATTTCGGGCAAAAGAAAACAATAACCAAGGCAGAAGAATTTTTCTATTGGGCCAACCTGAAATCTGAAGTTAACCAGTATGTAAAAAATTGCCTCACTTGCCAACAGTTTAAGGGTACCACAGGATTGCAACAGAAATGGCAAGAATTACCATCAGTATCACAACCATTAGAAAGATTAGGCATTGATCTTACTGATATGACCGCAGGGACACATGGTTATCGATATGTCTTAACAGTAGTGGATCATTTCAGTAGGTTCGTGAAATTATACCCACTTAAAACAAAACACACACACACTGTCGTGGAGAGCATGGAGCAGTACCTCGCAGACTTCGGCACCCCCCAGTCTGTGGTCCACGACAACGGGTTGGAGTTTGTGTCCCGGCAGTTCCAAGACCTCTGCCGGAGGCATCGGATTGCCAACTGCCATACAACCCCATATCATCCCCGAGGGAACAGCACCACGGAGAGGCTCCATTCGTCCCTCAAGACGGTACTGGCTATCCTATGTGCAGGGTACCCACTCAAGTGGCCGCAGTATCTGGCGTCCTGCCAGACAGTACTCAACCATGCTCTGCACTCTTCAACGGCCGTCCAGCCTTTCTTCGCCTTCTTCGGACGCCATGCCCCTCGTCAAGTGGATTCCCCCCTCCCCAGTATTGCAGGAGACCCCGAAGGACTAGAGGTGGCTAAGGAGGTGATCAAACAGACCCATATCAAACAGACACGACGGTACCGGGAAGTGGCGAACAGGAAAAGAACTAACCAAGCCGTCAGTGTTGGACAATTGGTGTGGGTCAGACAGGAAGTGACACTGCCAGGTACTAGCAGGAAACTGAACCCTAAGTGGACCGGTCCTTACAAGACTATAGAAATCATTAGGGATGGTGGTGCTTACCTGCTCGAGAACGTCTTTACCAGACAAAAGGTGCAAAGGGCGGCTGAGAAAGTGAAGCCGTATGTGGGTACCGAGGAATGGTTATTAGCCCCCTTGGAAGTGTCGTGTGCCAAGGAAGACAATGAAGAACCACTGCCTCCACGGCTTAGGAAAAAACCTCGAAGATATATCGAGGAGTGTTAGGTACAGTGGCTGGGCAGAAACAACCCCAAAGACTATGCCACCATGGGTATTAATTTTAAGATATAAAGGAAAAGGTTTGGACAATTAGTGGTGCTAAGTTGCAATCCCCTTGGAGGTATGTTGTTGGTGAATCGACCCAGGTGTGACAGGTCGATAGACTATCCACCTTAATTCCCCCGGGCCTAGTTTGAGCCCTGAAGGAGTGGTGAACTTTTAAAGTAGAAGATAAGTTCACAGGATTGTGTGTAGTTCACACAATGGACTAGTTCAGGGAGCTGTAGGCCACTTTAACGTGAGGGAATCACACCTGGTAGTAGTGTGATTAGGCCTCTAAGCTACAGTCTGCCGGTGTTAGGAGGTGGAGGAGACATCAGGACGTAGCCTAAGCTCTGTCAAATGCTTCCTGTATGACCACTTGCTGCGGAAACGAATGAAGGGTGATTGAATGCGAATGTTGTGAGAAAATGAAGATGAATGACTGAGAATTTATGTTATTGTTTGTTTTGGTGTGAAAGCCAAGGGTAGGGAAGACTCAACTTAGCTACCGAGTGTCCGGGATCTTGTACAGTTGACGAGATCATCCATACTTCTCTCATGAGTATGTGGACTGGGGTGTGCCCTACAATAATCTGAACTACAGCCAAGTAGCAGCAGTAGCCAGGCAATTGGTTTCTCAGGAACCACATATTACGTTGCCAGTGTTTTAGCCAGGAAGGGCTGCAGAAGTAGTGGAGTGGTGGGGAAGGTCGAGTGAATGTTAGACTGATGGAAAACCAAGGTGGGTTGTAACCTTAGTGACCACTAAACCAGTTCCTAAATGGTAAACCTGTTAGGATGTAATTTTTTTTTATTATTAGTGAGTAAAAACATTTCACCCGGAGGGAAAAGTCGTGTGATGCTTCCAATTTAATTTCAAATAGGCCTACTGAATGTACCTTTTTTTGTTATGTTTAGTCTGCCCTTAGATCCTGTATTCCCAAGGGGATACTGCATTATATAAATGTTTTTACTCACATCATTCATACTTTTATGCTATATGTTTATATTAAGGTTTATATTAGAATTGTTTTTTCAAACTTTCAAATCCTATGCAGTCAACCCCTCCCACCAGACAGTTTTCTATGGAAAGAAATTAATATCATAATCTAATCACTATTAATAGTCATTAACTTGTCAAAATGCTCTCCATAGTCTAATATAATTAACCTACTTAGTTATCTTCCCACAAAACTTTGTTAAGGATGACGTAATATTGCATCATGTGAGGCGATTATGCCTCGAGGCCCGGGACGTGCTAAAAGTCACGTAGACAAAAATGTTCCCTTATATAGTAATCCAGAGATCAGATTCAATAGATATCTAAATGTCACTTATTTAGCGTAAAAATTAATTTCCTATAAACTAATAACTATTTCACGTCTCAATAATCAATTAATAATAAGATCAAAGGAGGAATATCCTCGAAACCCCCCCCTTCCCCCTTCTCATCTCCCGCCTTTTTCCCAGAGAGCATCACTCGTGGCTCACCCTTCATTGTGTTCGCAGGTGAGTGACATCGCTCTCGAAATCCCTCAATATTTGTGAAATCCAATACCTCTCGCCATTATTATATAGTCCACAATCTTCCCCAGTAGTCTGACAATACATGTAAACCCCTATTGAGATCTATTATAAGTGGATAATATCAATTTCCTTCTCTTAAAGAAGGACAACGTGGTTTCAAAACCGCATGGCCTCCTGTGTCTCCTGTTCCCCTTCAAAATAATATTTCATGGTGTATAATATATATTTTTCATGGTAATTTCTATGTTATTGTGACTGTGTATTAACTTCTGAGTAAGGAAGTGAATTATACTGATTCGTGGCTCACCCTTCATTGTGTTCGCAGGGAAAGAATGCCTCCACGACAGTTACACCAATTTCTCATTTACTTTCTTTTGTTTTTGTAGTTAAATGAACGGCTAGAAAGCCACTGCCAAATTTCCAAGTTAAGCTTTAGGAAACTATGTGTCACGTAAGACGGTCTGATAGACCCAGCCCATGTATTCAGGAATAGGAATCGCGTATTCCTACTTAGTGAGGAAGAGTTATACTATGTATGCATAAACAGAAACATTGAGATCACCTTACCTTCGGAAATCCCCTGAGAAAAGGTTCTTTAACTGTTCTCAGGCCCAGTTACAAAATTATAACATTTTTAAGGTGATATTTTTCAGGGAAGGGAGTCAAGGGTATAATGTATAATGTGTGAAGAGCTTGGTATCTCGAGGTGAGATGTGTATTGCCAACTCTGTATTTATTTTCTTTTTGAGGAAGGTGAAGTTTTTCTGCCATGAGCCATTAAGTTGTCTGATACTATAACTAAGCCGTGTTTCTAAGACTCAGTGATCAGCCTGTGATATTCAAAGTATACATTAAATAAATAACTCAAGTAAAATCTGAGAAAGTGATTCTGTGTTAATACTAACCTCCGTTTGGTGTGGTAATGTTAATAGGGAGGTGCTCAACACTCTTGAAAAAGGATATGAAACAAATCCACGAATCCATGTGCCTTATTGAAACTCAGTCCACTCTACCAAATAACTAAATTGTTAAATCAGTTCCCCCTTTCTTTTCATTGGTCGCCTATATTTCCCTGGTAGTAATTATTTTCTCTTTCGAATATTTTAACTTCCCTTTAGGAAGAAATTAAATTCCCTGAGAATCCCCTAATTCTCATTAAACCTTTGGGGGTGGTGGCAGCTTTCTTTCCTTAATATCCAGGGAAATATCCAACATCAGGGACCATTAATTAATATAATTAATCAAAGTAAATATCTTTTTAATTGCCATGAGAGTTCCCCATTCGAAGTTAATTTAATAACAAGGCACCACACTGGTGGTCCTTCAGCAGTGAAGTGAAAGTAAAATAAATTAATTAAATAAAGAATAGAATAACAGAAATTTACATCTATAATAAATAAATAAAAATAACGCCCCCGTCCCCCCCCCGGGCACCACACTGGTGGCAGCGGTGGGATTCAAAGTGTTTTGAGCACTGCCTAACATTGCCACAACAAGGGAGAATGTGGAAAATTTCAGTGGTGGGTCATAGTCAAATTCCAAACAAGTTAGTAGTGGAAAATACAGAAATAAGAATATTCCGAGCACCTGGAGGTAGAGCAGACAATTTCAATAATGATACCCGAATGAATGAAGTGCTAAACTGGGAACATGACCTATGTATACTTTGGATAGGCAGTAATGATATTGACCAGGAATCAAATCCTAAAGACATTGTAGAGAACATTAACCAAATAATAGAGTCTATTGAACAAGACTGCCAAGCAGTAGTATGGGTATGTTTAATAGAACCCAGATTCTACCCCAATGAAGAATTCATGTCCCATCAGGATTATAGGAAAGTACAAAGGGCCATAAATAAAAAAAATTACAAAAACACCTGCCCAATCAACAAATCCATTTCAACAGTGAGTTCTGGGTAGAGAACCTATCAGAGGATGGAATTCATTGGAATCAAGAAGGTAAACAAAGAGTAAAAAGCAAACTCAGAAAAACCATAAGAAATTTCATGGATGGGGAAGAGTCAGATTAGAATAAAGTTAGATTAAGGTACAAACTGACCCAGCATCCCTAGCCAAAATGGATTATGAAGAAAGAGAAGGGGAGACAGTAGAGGGCAGTTGGAATCTTGAAAACTCCAAAATCATGAGAGGGGAAATCGAAGAATTAAAGAATGTGGTACGTCACCAGGCCGCGGTGATAGAGAGAATAGGGAGTCGCGTCATCAAACAGGAAGAGACCCTTGCCTCACCTGTAATTAGTCGCCCCCCAGTAACCAAACCGAGAGACATCCCCATGTTCGAACTAAACCACCTGGAGGGCCTAGAGGCTTCAACACGCCTCCAAATGTTTATTGAATTGATAGAACAGGCCACACCCGAGGATGCCTCCCGAATCCAAGTCGCCAAAAGCAGGTTAGGATCAGAAATAGTCATGCTCATACATAACCACCAACGAAAACAGCCGAACCTTTCATGGAGTAATTTTTGTCAGCTATTAAAAGATGAGTTTGCTGTAGATGTGAATCTAGACCGAGCGTGGCAGGACTTAGAAAATGAATTTTATGACTGGGGAGAGAGCCCACAAGTCTTTTGTAATAGAACCATTTGCAAATACGCCACTTTAGAGTCTAAATTTCCAAATGAAAAATTTCCTGATAGAAACAAATACCTAAAACGAAAGGTATGGCAAGGTCTACCACGAGATCTCAAAGATAAATTGGAAGGTTTCTTAGATGAAGCCTACCCCCTAAATAAATTCCTGGACAGAGTTGAGTACCAAAGACAACTTTTCTTGGAAACACAAACCCCATCTGTACAGCAGGTGTCCAGAGAAAATGAAAAGTCAGTAAGACCAAAAGTCACCCAACCCCTAACTTCTGCCCCAGCCCCCTCCCCAGAGTCAGAAAGCAAGTCCGAGATAGAAGATCTCAAGGAACAGATGAAGGCCCTGACAACTCAATTAAGCCAGCTCAAATCAATTAGCCCACCCAGTCAATACCATCAGTATCAGTCCCTTACTCCTTCTGGACGGTCATGGTCCTCCCCAAAGCCCAAAGTATTCTGCCCTTATTGTCGTTCTCACACTCACAACCTGAGAGAATATGCCTCAGCTCCCCACGATGGGTCGTGCTTTGACTGCCGACGCATGAATTGCAGAAGGGGAAATGCCAATTGCCCAGGGAGAATTAACCAGAATCATAGCTGACTAACTCAGGCCCCCGCCTCTCCTATAATTCAACTATCAGTAAACAATAAATTAGTGTCAGCTTTGGTAGATACTGGTAGTAGTTATACTTTAATGAAAGAATCCACCAGAAGTAAATTAGGTTGTGAACTCCACCAGAAAAGAAAATTCCCTTGTCTCCAAGGAGTAACAGGAACACCCCTCAGAATACTAGGTTCAGTGTTAGTGGAAGTAGGTATTGGGCTGCAAACGGTAGTAAAGAAATGGGTCCCAGTGGTTCCAAACAGCTATTTGCAAGCAGATATGTTGCTGGGAACTGACATCCTATTCCATTCCTCATTCATATGGGATCCTGAGAAGAAGTTATTTCATTGGGGAAAGGCTCCTTATGCCGTCCACCAAATTCGACCCCGGAAAAGTGCAGTCCGTAACGTAACTCAACTTCCTCCCCCAGTAATATCATTAAAACTTGAGAACCAATTGCATAATCCCAAAGAAATTCGGCTAGATCCATATCAAACCAAATTCATTCCCCTAACGGTTGCAGAAGAAACTGGTACCACCCTCATAGTACACCCACAAGGAAAACCCTCCAGTAACTGTCACCCCTTTTGTGTTAACGTAAATGATGATCAAACTATTCCCTGCTCAGTAACTAACAACACCAAAGTACCCAAAATTTTTAAAATAGGCACCCTTTTTGGCTGGTATGAGAAGGGCGAAGTAAATTCACCTTCAGTACATCACATTCAAAATGACCTCCTTCCCCATTCCGACCAACCTAGTATTCCTGGAGGACGTAAAGAAAAGTTAAATCACCTATTATCTAAATTACCCATGTCCCATTTAAGGAAAACACAAAAAGCAGAATTAAATAAAGTCATCTTAGCCCATGATCAGCTATTTTTGCTGGAAGAGGGAGAATTGGGAACCCTTAATGTCCCCCCTGTGGAGATTCAGTTGACAGATGACAGTCCTGTGAGGGCCCCTATGTACCGGTATCCTGAAGCCTCAAAGGAAATAATTAGCCAAATGCTAGAAGATATGGAAGCCCGGGAAATTATAGAAAAATCGACTGCTGCATGGCTCAGCCCGATTGTATTAGTAAGCAAATCAGATGGCTCTAAGAGGATGTGTCTCGATTACAGAAAAGTAAATACTCACTTAGCCACTGACATTTATCCTCTCCCAAGGTTGGACGAATTAGTCGAGCAAGCCTCGGGCCAGGCTTTCTATACCACCCTGGATCTTAAGGAAGCCTACTTCCAAGTTACCATCAAAGACAGTTCTCGAGACATTACCACCTTTAGTGATGGAATATCATTATATCGCTTCCGCAGACTCCCGTTTGGATTGTCCTGCTCGCCAGCCATCTTCTCTCGACAAATGGCCTCAATCTTAACCCCTTTATTGAAGGAGGGATGGGTTAGAAATTATCTGGATGACATAATCTTGTGGGCCCCTGATTTTTCCACCATGTTAACTAGAGTCCAAAAGATCTTTCAGACCCTAGAGGAAAGTGGCATCAAATTAAATTTGAGCAAATGTACTTTTGGAGAGGCAGAAGTAAAATTTTTGGGCCATTTGGTCTCTAAAGAAGGATGTAAACCTGACCCTAAAAATGTCGAAGCCATAAAAAAAATGCCTCCTCCCAGCACAGTTAAAGGAGTCAGACGATACTTAGGAATGTGTTCTTTCTATCGTAAACACATCCAAAATTTTGCCAAATTAGCAGCCCCCCTAAACAACCTCACAAAAAAGAATACTAAATTTAATTGGACAAAAGAATGCCAACACTCCTTTACCACCCTAAAACAAATACTCAGTGATGCCCCAGTGTTAGTTAAGGCAGAATTAACACAACCATTTATAGTCACCACGGATGCTAGCAATACTCATGTTGGAGGTGTCCTCAGCCAGATTCAAGCAGATGGAAGTAACAAGCCCATCGGTTACTTCTCAAAAAAATTAAACCCCACTGAGTCTAGATATTCAGCCACTGATCGAGAAGCCCTAGGAGTAGTGTTAACATGCAGAAATTTTCATCATTATTTATGGGGAACAAAATTTAGCATTTTTACTGACCACCAACCATTAACTAGTATTTTCAAGAGGAAAACCAAAAGCCCCCGAATGAGCAGGTGGATACTGGAAATGAGGGAATATACTTACGACATTAAGTATCTAAAAGGGAAACAAAATGTGGTGGCTGACAGTTTGTCAAGGCCAGTAAGAGTAGTTCGTCAGATAACCGAGCCCAGAAATTATTTAGGACTAAGTCTAACAGCCATAGCCGAAGCCCAAAGAGAAGATGAGAGATGGAAAGAACTAGCAGAATATTTAGAAGGGGGAAAGCTACCTACAAAATTATACCCTAAAGTCATCTTAGATCAGTTTGTGGTAGAAGAAAAAGTCTTGTATTTTATTAAGGAAAAAGTAGATGGCACCCTTCACTATTGCTTGGTAGTTCCTCAACCACTCAAACAGAAAGCTTTAGAATTTGCCCATGTAGTTTCTGGACATTTCGGGCAAAAGAAAACAATAACCAAGGCAGAAGAATTTTTCTATTGGGCCAACCTGAAATCTGAAGTTAACCAGTATGTAAAAAATTGCCTCACTTGCCAACAGTTTAAGGGTACCACAGGATTGCAACAGAAATGGCAAGAATTACCATCAGTATCACAACCATTAGAAAGATTAGGCATTGATCTTACTGATATGACCGCAGGGACACATGGTTATCGATATGTCTTAACAGTAGTGGATCATTTCAGTAGGTTCGTGAAATTATACCCACTTAAAACAAAACACACACACACTGTCGTGGAGAGCATGGAGCAGTACCTCGCAGACTTCGGCACCCCCCAGTCTGTGGTCCACGACAACGGGTTGGAGTTTGTGTCCCGGCAGTTCCAAGACCTCTGCCGGAGGCATCGGATTGCCAACTGCCATACAACCCCATATCATCCCCGAGGGAACAGCACCACGGAGAGGCTCCATTCGTCCCTCAAGACGGTACTGGCTATCCTATGTGCAGGGTACCCACTCAAGTGGCCGCAGTATCTGGCGTCCTGCCAGACAGTACTCAACCATGCTCTGCACTCTTCAACGGCCGTCCAGCCTTTCTTCGCCTTCTTCGGACGCCATGCCCCTCGTCAAGTGGATTCCCCCCTCCCCAGTATTGCAGGAGACCCCGAAGGACTAGAGGTGGCTAAGGAGGTGATCAAACAGACCCATATCAAACAGACACGACGGTACCGGGAAGTGGCGAACAGGAAAAGAACTAACCAAGCCGTCAGTGTTGGACAATTGGTGTGGGTCAGACAGGAAGTGACACTGCCAGGTACTAGCAGGAAACTGAACCCTAAGTGGACCGGTCCCTACAAGACTATAGAAATCATTAGGGATGGTGGTGCTTACCTGCTCGAGAACGTCTTTACCAGACAAAAGGTGCAAAGGGCGGCTGAGAAAGTGAAGCCGTATGTGGGTACCGAGGAATGGTTATTAGCCCCCTTGGAAGTGTCGTGTGTCAAGGAAGACAATGAAGAACCACTGCCTCCACGGCTTAGGAAAAAACCTCGAAGATATATCGAGGAGTGTTAGGTACAGTGGCTGGGCAGAAACAACCCCAAAGACTATGCCACCATGGGTATTAATTTTAAGATATAAAGGAAAAGGTTTGGACAATTAGTGGTGCTAAGTTGCAATCCCCTTGGAGGTATGTTGTTGGTGAATCGACCCAGGTGTGACAGGTCGATAGACTATCCACCTTAATTCCCCCGGGCCTAGTTTGAGCCCTGAAGGAGTGGTGAACTTTTAAAGTAGAAGATAAGTTCACAGGATTGTGTGTAGTTCACACAATGGACTAGTTCAGGGAGCTGTAGGCCACTTTAACGTGAGGGAATCACACCTGGTAGTAGTGTGATTAGGCCTCTAAGCTACAGTCTGCCGGTGTTAGGAGGTGGAGGAGACATCAGGACGTAGCCTAAGCTCTGTCAAATGCTTCCTGTATGACCACTTGCTGCGGAAACGAATGAAGGGTGATTGAATGCGAATGTTGTGAGAAAATGAAGATGAATGACTGAGAATTTATGTTATTGTTTGTTTTGGTGTGAAAGCCAAGGGTAGGGAAGACTCAACTTAGCTACCGAGTGTCCGGGATCTTGTACAGTTGACGAGATCATCCATACTTCTCTCATGAGTATGTGGACTGGGGTGTGCCCTACAATAATCTGAACTACAGCCAAGTAGCAGCAGTAGCCAGGCAATTGGTTTCTCAGGAACCACATATTACGTTGCCAGTGTTTTAGCCAGGAAGGGCTGCAGAAGTAGTGGAGTGGTGGGGAAGGTCGAGTGAATGTTAGACTGATGGAAAACCAAGGTGGGTTGTAACCTTAGTGACCACTAAACCAGTTCCTAAATGGTAAACCTGTTAGGATGTAATTTTTTTTTTATTATTAGTGAGTAAAAACATTTCACCCGGAGGGAAAAGTCGTGTGATGCTTCCAATTTAATTTCAAATAGGCCTACTGAATGTACCTTTTTTTGTTATGTTTAGTCTGCCCTTAGATCCTGTATTCCCAAGGGGATACTGCATTATATAAATGTTTTTACTCACATCATTCATACTTTTATGCTATATGTTTATATTAAGGTTTATATTAGAATTGTTTTTCCAAACTTTCAAATCCTATGCAGTCAACCCCTCCCACCAGACAGTTTTCTATGGAAAGAAATTAATATCATAATCTAATCACTATTAATAGTCATTAACTTGTCAAAATGCTCTCCATAGTCTAATATAATTAACCTACTTAGTTATCTGCCCACAAAACTTTGTTAAGGATGACGTAATATTGCATCATGTGAGGCGATTATGCCTCGAGGCCCGGGACGTGCTAAAAGTCACGTAGACAAAAATGTTCCCTTATATAGTAATCCAGAGATCAGATTCAATAGATATCTAAATGTCACTTATTTAGCGTAAAAATTAATTTCCTATAAACTAATAACTATTTCACGTCTCAATAATCAATTAATAATAAGATCAAAGGAGGAATATCCTCGAAACCCCCCCCTTCCCCCTTCTCATCTCCCGCCTTTTTCCCAGAGAGCATCACTCGTGGCTCACCCTTCATTGTGTTCGCAGGTGAGTGACATCGCTCTCGAAATCCCTCAATATTTGTGAAATCCAATACCTCTCGCCATTATTATATAGTCCACAATCTTCCCCAGTAGTCTGACAATACATGTAAACCCCTATTGAGATCTATTATAAGTGGATAATATCAATTTCCTTCTCTTAAAGAAGGACAACGTGGTTTCAAAACCGCATGGCCTCCTGTGTCTCCTGTTCCCCTTCAAAATAATATTTCATGGTGTATAATATATATTTTTCATGGTAATTTCTATGTTATTGTGACTGTGTATTAACTTCTGAGTAAGGAAGTGAATTATACTGATTCGTGGCTCACCCTTCATTGTGTTCGCAGGGAAAGAATGCCTCCACGACAGTTACACCAATTTCTCATTTACTTTCTTTTGTTTTTGTAGTTAAATGAACGGCTAGAAAGCCACTGCCAAATTTCCAAGTTAAGCTTTAGGAAACTATGTGTCACGTAAGACGGTCTGATAGACCCAGCCCATGTATTCAGGAATAGGAATCGCGTATTCCTACTTAGTGAGGAAGAGTTATACTATGTATGCATAAACAGAAACATTGAGATCACCTTACCTTCGGAAATCCCCTGAGAAAAGGTTCTTTAACTGTTCTCAGGCCCAGTTACAAAATTATAACATTTTTAAGGTGATATTTTTCAGGGAAGGGAGTCAAGGGTATAATGTATAATGTGTGAAGAGCTTGGTATCTCGAGGTGAGATGTGTATTGCCAACTCTGTATTTATTTTCTTTTTGAGGAAGGTGAAGTTTTTCTGCCATGAGCCATTAAGTTGTCTGATACTATAACTAAGCCGTGTTTCTAAGACTCAGTGATCAGCCTGTGATATTCAAAGTATACATTAAATAAATAACTCAAGTAAAATCTGAGAAAGTGATTCTGTGTTAATACTAACCTCCGTTTGGTGTGGTAATGTTAATAGGGAGGTGCTCAACACTCTTGAAAAAGGATATGAAACAAATCCACGAATCCATGTGCCTTATTGAAACTCAGTCCACTCTACCAAATAACTAAATTGTTAAATCAGTTCCCCCTTTCTTTTCATTGGTCGCCTATATTTCCCTGGTAGTAATTATTTTCTCTTTCGAATATTTTAACTTCCCTTTAGGAAGAAATTAAATTCCCTGAGAATCCCCTAATTCTCATTAAACCTTTGGGGGTGGTGGCAGCTTTCTTTCCTTAATATCCAGGGAAATATCCAACATCAGGGACCATTAATTAATATAATTAATCAAAGTAAATATCTTTTTAATTGCCATGAGAGTTCCCCATTCGAAGTTAATTTAATAACAAGGCACCACACTGGTGGTCCTTCAGCAGTGAAGTGAAAGTAAAATAAATTAATTAAATAAAGAATAGAATAACAGAAATTTACATCTATAATAAATAAATAAAAATAACGCCCCCGTCCCCCCCCCGGGCACCACACTGGTGGCAGCGGTGGGATTCAAAGTGTTTTGAGCACTGCCTAACATTGCCACAACAAGGGAGAATGTGGAAAATTTCAGTGGTGGGTCATAGTCAAATTCCAAACAAGTTAGTAGTGGAAAATACAGAAATAAGAATATTCCGAGCACCTGGAGGTAGAGCAGACAATTTCAATAATGATACCCGAATGAATGAAGTGCTAAACTGGGAACATGACCTATGTATACTTTGGATAGGCAGTAATGATATTGACCAGGAATCAAATCCTAAAGACATTGTAGAGAACATTAACCAAATAATAGAGTCTATTGAACAAGACTGCCAAGCAGTAGTATGGGTATGTTTAATAGAACCCAGATTCTACCCCAATGAAGAATTCATGTCCCATCAGGATTATAGGAAAGTACAAAGGGCCATAAATAAAAAAAATTACAAAAACACCTGCCCAATCAACAAATCCATTTCAACAGTGAGTTCTGGGTAGAGAACCTATCAGAGGATGGAATTCATTGGAATCAAGAAGGTAAACAAAGAGTAAAAAGCAAACTCAGAAAAACCATAAGAAATTTCATGGATGGGGAAGAGTCAGATTAGAATAAAGTTAGATTAAGGTACAAACTGACCCAGCATCCCTAGCCAAAATGGATTATGAAGAAAGAGAAGGGGAGACAGTAGAGGGCAGTTGGAATCTTGAAAACTCCAAAATCATGAGAGGGGAAATCGAAGAATTAAAGAATGTGGTACGTCACCAGGCCGCGGTGATAGAGAGAATAGGGAGTCGCGTCATCAAACAGGAAGAGACCCTTGCCTCACCTGTAATTAGTCGTCCCCCAGTAACCAAACCGAGAGACATCCCCATGTTCGAACTAAACCACCTGGAGGGCCTAGAGGCTTCAACACGCCTCCAAATGTTTATTGAATTGATAGAACAGGCCACACCCGAGGATGCCTCCCGAATCCAAGTCGCCAAAAGCAGGTTAGGATCAGAAATAGTCATGCTCATACATAACCACCAACGAAAACAGCCGAACCTTTCATGGAGTAATTTTTGTCAGCTATTAAAAGATGAGTTTGCTGTAGATGTGAATCTAGACCGAGCGTGGCAGGACTTAGAAAATGAATTTTATGACTGGGGAGAGAGCCCACAAGTCTTTTGTAATAGAACCATTTGCAAATACGCCACTTTAGAGTCTAAATTTCCAAATGAAAAATTTCCTGATAGAAACAAATACCTAAAACGAAAGGTATGGCAAGGTCTACCACGAGATCTCAAAGATAAATTGGAAGGTTTCTTAGATGAAGCCTACCCCCTAAATAAATTCCTGGACAGAGTTGAGTACCAAAGACAACTTTTCTTGGAAACACAAACCCCATCTGTACAGCAGGTGTCCAGAGAAAATGAAAAGTCAGTAAGACCAAAAGTCACCCAACCCCTAACTTCTGCCCCAGCCCCCTCCCCAGAGTCAGAAAGCAAGTCCGAGATAGAAGATCTCAAGGAACAGATGAAGGCCCTGACAACTCAATTAAGCCAGCTCAAATCAATTAGCCCACCCAGTCAATACCATCAGTATCAGTCCCTTACTCCTTCTGGACGGTCATGGTCCTCCCCAAAGCCCAAAGTATTCTGCCCTTATTGTCGTTCTCACACTCACAACCTGAGAGAATATGCCTCAGCTCCCCACGATGGGTCGTGCTTTGACTGCCGACGCATGAATTGCAGAAGGGGAAATGCCAATTGCCCAGGGAGAATTAACCAGAATCATAGCTGACTAACTCAGGCCCCCGCCTCTCCTATAATTCAACTATCAGTAAACAATAAATTAGTGTCAGCTTTGGTAGATACTGGTAGTAGTTATACTTTAATGAAAGAATCCACCAGAAGTAAATTAGGTTGTGAACTCCACCAGAAAAGAAAATTCCCTTGTCTCCAAGGAGTAACAGGAACACCCCTCAGAATACTAGGTTCAGTGTTAGTGGAAGTAGGTATTGGGCTGCAAACGGTAGTAAAGAAATGGGTCCCAGTGGTTCCAAACAGCTATTTGCAAGCAGATATGTTGCTGGGAACTGACATCCTATTCCATTCCTCATTCATATGGGATCCTGAGAAGAAGTTATTTCATTGGGGAAAGGCTCCTTATGCCGTCCACCAAATTCGACCCCGGAAAAGTGCAGTCCGTAACGTAACTCAACTTCCTCCCCCAGTAATATCATTAAAACTTGAGAACCAATTGCATAATCCCAAAGAAATTCGGCTAGATCCATATCAAACCAAATTCATTCCCCTAACGGTTGCAGAAGAAACTGGTACCACCCTCATAGTACACCCACAAGGAAAACCCTCCAGTAACTGTCACCCCTTTTGTGTTAACGTAAATGATGATCAAACTATTCCCTGCTCAGTAACTAACAACACCAAAGTACCCAAAATTTTTAAAATAGGCACCCTTTTTGGCTGGTATGAGAAGGGCGAAGTAAATTCACCTTCAGTACATCACATTCAAAATGACCTCCTTCCCCATTCCGACCAACCTAGTATTCCTGGAGGACGTAAAGAAAAGTTAAATCACCTATTATCTAAATTACCCATGTCCCATTTAAGGAAAACACAAAAAGCAGAATTAAATAAAGTCATCTTAGCCCATGATCAGCTATTTTTGCTGGAAGAGGGAGAATTGGGAACCCTTAATGTCCCCCCTGTGGAGATTCAGTTGACAGATGACAGTCCTGTGAGGGCCCCTATGTACCGGTATCCTGAAGCCTCAAAGGAAATAATTAGCCAAATGCTAGAAGATATGGAAGCCCGGGAAATTATAGAAAAATCGACTGCTGCATGGCTCAGCCCGATTGTATTAGTAAGCAAATCAGATGGCTCTAAGAGGATGTGTCTCGATTACAGAAAAGTAAATACTCACTTAGCCACTGACATTTATCCTCTCCCAAGGTTGGACGAATTAGTCGAGCAAGCCTCGGGCCAGGCTTTCTATACCACCCTGGATCTTAAGGAAGCCTACTTCCAAGTTACCATCAAAGACAGTTCTCGAGACATTACCACCTTTAGTGATGGAATATCATTATATCGCTTCCGCAGACTCCCGTTTGGATTGTCCTGCTCGCCAGCCATCTTCTCTCGACAAATGGCCTCAATCTTAACCCCTTTATTGAAGGAGGGATGGGTTAGAAATTATCTGGATGACATAATCTTGTGGGCCCCTGATTTTTCCACCATGTTAACTAGAGTCCAAAAGATCTTTCAGACCCTAGAGGAAAGTGGCATCAAATTAAATTTGAGCAAATGTACTTTTGGAGAGGCAGAAGTAAAATTTTTGGGCCATTTGGTCTCTAAAGAAGGATGTAAACCTGACCCTAAAAATGTCGAAGCCATAAAAAAAATGCCTCCTCCCAGCACAGTTAAAGGAGTCAGACGATACTTAGGAATGTGTTCTTTCTATCGTAAACACATCCAAAATTTTGCCAAATTAGCAGCCCCCCTAAACAACCTCACAAAAAAGAATACTAAATTTAATTGGACAAAAGAATGCCAACACTCCTTTACCACCCTAAAACAAATACTCAGTGATGCCCCAGTGTTAGTTAAGGCAGAATTAACACAACCATTTATAGTCACCACGGATGCTAGCAATACTCATGTTGGAGGTGTCCTCAGCCAGATTCAAGCAGATGGAAGTAACAAGCCCATCGGTTACTTCTCAAAAAAATTAAACCCCACTGAGTCTAGATATTCAGCCACTGATCGAGAAGCCCTAGGAGTAGTGTTAACATGCAGAAATTTTCATCATTATTTATGGGGAACAAAATTTAGCATTTTTACTGACCACCAACCATTAACTAGTATTTTCAAGAGGAAAACCAAAAGCCCCCGAATGAGCAGGTGGATACTGGAAATGAGGGAATATACTTACGACATTAAGTATCTAAAAGGGAAACAAAATGTGGTGGCTGACAGTTTGTCAAGGCCAGTAAGAGTAGTTCGTCAGATAACCGAGCCCAGAAATTATTTAGGACTAAGTCTAACAGCCATAGCCGAAGCCCAAAGAGAAGATGAGAGATGGAAAGAACTAGCAGAATATTTAGAAGGGGGAAAGCTACCTACAAAATTATACCCTAAAGTCATCTTAGATCAGTTTGTGGTAGAAGAAAAAGTCTTGTATTTTATTAAGGAAAAAGTAGATGGCACCCTTCACTATTGCTTGGTAGTTCCTCAACCACTCAAACAGAAAGCTTTAGAATTTGCCCATGTAGTTTCTGGACATTTCGGGCAAAAGAAAACAATAACCAAGGCAGAAGAATTTTTCTATTGGGCCAACCTGAAATCTGAAGTTAACCAGTATGTAAAAAATTGCCTCACTTGCCAACAGTTTAAGGGTACCACAGGATTGCAACAGAAATGGCAAGAATTACCATCAGTATCACAACCATTAGAAAGATTAGGCATTGATCTTACTGATATGACCGCAGGGACACATGGTTATCGATATGTCTTAACAGTAGTGGATCATTTCAGTAGGTTCGTGAAATTATACCCACTTAAAACAAAACACACACACACTGTCGTGGAGAGCATGGAGCAGTACCTCGCAGACTTCGGCACCCCCCAGTCTGTGGTCCACGACAACGGGTTGGAGTTTGTGTCCCGGCAGTTCCAAGACCTCTGCCGGAGGCATCGGATTGCCAACTGCCATACAACCCCATATCATCCCCGAGGGAACAGCACCACGGAGAGGCTCCATTCGTCCCTCAAGACGGTACTGGCTATCCTATGTGCAGGGTACCCACTCAAGTGGCCGCAGTATCTGGCGTCCTGCCAGACAGTACTCAACCATGCTCTGCACTCTTCAACGGCCGTCCAGCCTTTCTTCGCCTTCTTCGGACGCCATGCCCCTCGTCAAGTGGATTCCCCCCTCCCCAGTATTGCAGGAGACCCCGAAGGACTAGAGGTGGCTAAGGAGGTGATCAAACAGACCCATATCAAACAGACACGACGGTACCGGGAAGTGGCGAACAGGAAAAGAACTAACCAAGCCGTCAGTGTTGGACAATTGGTGTGGGTCAGACAGGAAGTGACACTGCCAGGTACTAGCAGGAAACTGAACCCTAAGTGGACCGGTCCCTACAAGACTATAGAAATCATTAGGGATGGTGGTGCTTACCTGCTCGAGAACGTCTTTACCAGACAAAAGGTGCAAAGGGCGGCTGAGAAAGTGAAGCCGTATGTGGGTACCGAGGAATGGTTATTAGCCCCCTTGGAAGTGTCGTGTGCCAAGGAAGACAATGAAGAACCACTGCCTCCACGGCTTAGGAAAAAACCTCGAAGATATATCGAGGAGTGTTAGGTACAGTGGCTGGGCAGAAACAACCCCAAAGACTATGCCACCATGGGTATTAATTTTAAGATATAAAGGAAAAGGTTTGGACAATTAGTGGTGCTAAGTTGCAATCCCCTTGGAGGTATGTTGTTGGTGAATCGACCCAGGTGTGACAGGTCGATAGACTATCCACCTTAATTCCCCCGGGCCTAGTTTGAGCCCTGAAGGAGTGGTGAACTTTTAAAGTAGAAGATAAGTTCACAGGATTGTGTGTAGTTCACACAATGGACTAGTTCAGGGAGCTGTAGGCCACTTTAACGTGAGGGAATCACACCTGGTAGTAGTGTGATTAGGCCTCTAAGCTACAGTCTGCCGGTGTTAGGAGGTGGAGGAGACATCAGGACGTAGCCAAAGCTCTGTCAAATGCTTCCTGTATGACCACTTGCTGCGGAAACGAATGAAGGGTGATTGAATGCGAATGTTGTGAGAAAATGAAGATGAATGACTGAGAATTTATGTTATTGTTTGTTTTGGTGTGAAAGCCAAGGGTAGGGAAGACTCAACTTAGCTACCGAGTGTCCGGGATCTTGTACAGTTGACGAGATCATCCATACTTCTCTCATGAGTATGTGGACTGGGGTGTGCCCTACAATAATCTGAACTACAGCCAAGTAGCAGCAGTAGCCAGGCAATTGGTTTCTCAGGAACCACATATTACGTTGCCAGTGTTTTAGCCAGGAAGGGCTGCAGAAGTAGTGGAGTGGTGGGGAAGGTCGAGTGAATGTTAGACTGATGGAAAACCAAGGTGGGTTGTAACCTTAGTGACCACTAAACCAGTTCCTAAATGGTAAACCTGTTAGGATGTAATTTTTTTTTATTATTAGTGAGTAAAAACATTTCACCCGGAGGGAAAAGTCGTGTGATGCTTCCAATTTAATTTCAAATAGGCCTACTGAATGTACCTTTTTTTGTTATGTTTAGTCTGCCCTTAGATCCTGTATTCCCAAGGGGATACTGCATTATATAAATGTTTTTACTCACATCATTCATACTTTTATGCTATATGTTTATATTAAGGTTTATATTAGAATTGTTTTTTCAAACTTTCAAATCCTATGCAGTCAACCCCTCCCACCAGACAGTTTTCTATGGAAAGAAATTAATATCATAATCTAATCACTATTAATAGTCATTAACTTGTCAAAATGCTCTCCATAGTCTAATATAATTAACCTACTTAGTTATCTTCCCACAAAACTTTGTTAAGGATGACGTAATATTGCATCATGTGAGGCGATTATGCCTCGAGGCCCGGGACGTGCTAAAAGTCACGTAGACAAAAATGTTCCCTTATATAGTAATCCAGAGATCAGATTCAATAGATATCTAAATGTCACTTATTTAGCGTAAAAATTAATTTCCTATAAACTAATAACTATTTCACGTCTCAATAATCAATTAATAATAAGATCAAAGGAGGAATATCCTCGAAACCCCCCCCTTCCCCCTTCTCATCTCCCGCCTTTTTCCCAGAGAGCATCACTCGTGGCTCACCCTTCATTGTGTTCGCAGGTGAGTGACATCGCTCTCGAAATCCCTCAATATTTGTGAAATCCAATACCTCTCGCCATTATTATATAGTCCACAATCTTCCCCAGTAGTCTGACAATACATGTAAACCCCTATTGAGATCTATTATAAGTGGATAATATCAATTTCCTTCTCTTAAAGAAGGACAACGTGGTTTCAAAACCGCATGGCCTCCTGTGTCTCCTGTTCCCCTTCAAAATAATATTTCATGGTGTATAATATATATTTTTCATGGTAATTTCTATGTTATTGTGACTGTGTATTAACTTCTGAGTAAGGAAGTGAATTATACTGATTCGTGGCTCACCCTTCATTGTGTTCGCAGGGAAAGAATGCCTCCACGACAGTTACACCAATTTCTCATTTACTTTCTTTTGTTTTTGTAGTTAAATGAACGGCTAGAAAGCCACTGCCAAATTTCCAAGTTAAGCTTTAGGAAACTATGTGTCACGTAAGACGGTCTGATAGACCCAGCCCATGTATTCAGGAATAGGAATCGCGTATTCCTACTTAGTGAGGAAGAGTTATACTATGTATGCATAAACAGAAACATTGAGATCACCTTACCTTCGGAAATCCCCTGAGAAAAGGTTCTTTAACTGTTCTCAGGCCCAGTTACAAAATTATAACATTTTTAAGGTGATATTTTTCAGGGAAGGGAGTCAAGGGTATAATGTATAATGTGTGAAGAGCTTGGTATCTCGAGGTGAGATATGTATTGCCAACTCTGTATTTATTTTCTTTTTGAGGAAGGTGAAGTTTTTCTGCCATGAGCCATTAAGTTGTCTGATACTATAACTAAGCCGTGTTTCTAAGACTCAGTGATCAGCCTGTGATATTCAAAGTATACATTAAATAAATAACTCAAGTAAAATCTGAGAAAGTGATTCTGTGTTAATACTAACCTCCGTTTGGTGTGGTAATGTTAATAGGGAGGTGCTCAACACTCTTGAAAAAGGATATGAAACAAATCCACGAATCCATGTGCCTTATTGAAACTCAGTCCACTCTACCAAATAACTAAATTGTTAAATCAGTTCCCCCTTTCTTTTCATTGGTCGCCTATATTTCCCTGGTAGTAATTATTTTCTCTTTCGAATATTTTAACTTCCCTTTAGGAAGAAATTAAATTCCCTGAGAATCCCCTAATTCTCATTAAACCTTTGGGGGTGGTGGCAGCTTTCTTTCCTTAATATCCAGGGAAATATCCAACATCAGGGACCATTAATTAATATAATTAATCAAAGTAAATATCTTTTTAATTGCCATGAGAGTTCCCCATTCGAAGTTAATTTAATAACAAGGCACCACACTGGTGGTCCTTCAGCAGTGAAGTGAAAGTAAAATAAATAAATTAAATAAAGAATAGAATAACAGAAATTTACATCTATAATAAATAAATAAAAATAACGCCCCCGTCCCCCCCCCGGGCACCACATATGGAACCATATCTGTTTCTTATGTTACATGTTTCAGTATGCCTATTGCGACAAAATACACTGTCACGGATACGTCAGCCAGTGTTTTTTAAAGGGTGGGGGAGTTGTAGGATAGCGACCTTTGGCATCTGAGGAAACCGCGGGAAGTTCTTTTGAGCAGACGGGAGTTCCTGGGAAGCTGCCTGACTAGACGGACGTACTGTAACCTACTATTCAGTAAACTACACCAAGGAGGCCTCTGTGTTTATCTGAATACCCTACAACATCACTCATAAAAAGAACTTAAAAACAAGAAATAATTATAATAACAAGTATTTATTGCAACAATAAACTACAAAAACCAAAGGCCGTCGTTGTTCTAACCCTTATGTAGCCGACACATCCTCCGCTACAACTTAATACTTGAATAATTACTATACTTCGATTATTACTATTACTGTTATTCCTTTACTATTAAAACACTAATCACATTAATAAATACTTACTTCCTTCCACAACACCCCCTACATACCCCTCCTTCCTCCCCATCCTCTTCACCCCCCCTCTCCTCCTCTTCCTCCTCCTCCACACACTCCAACTGCAACCTCCCAAACTCCCCCACCCCCTCTACAACCTCCCTTTTTCACCTCTCAATAACCTTATTTTTTTCTCTTTTTTTGTATTTGATTATCTCTATCTTTCTTTTTCTCTTTGTCTCTTTCGTTTCTAGTAGTTTGTGTGTGTGTGTGTGTGTGTGTGTGTGTGTGTGTGTGTGTGTGTGTGTGTGTGTGTGTGTGTGTGTGTGTGTGTGTGTGTGTGTTATCAGAGGAGAGAATATATACCAAGGTTTTTTTTATTATTTCTATTATCTTTAATTATCTCTCAATAAAGAAAGAAAATAGTGATACGTGTGTGTGTGTGTGTCCCAAATATGTTTTAAACGGACCCAGTGGCCATTATGTAACTATCTCCTCTGTTGGAGGAGGAGGAGGGAGAGGAGGAGGAGGAGGAGGAGGAGGAGATGGAGGAGGAGGAGGAGGAGGAGGAGGAGGGAGAGGGGGAGGAGGTGTAGGAGGAGGAGGAAGAGGAGGAGGGGGAGGAGGTGTAGGAGGAGGAGGAGGAGGAGGTGTAGGAGGAGGAGGATGGGGAGGAGGAGGAGGAGGGGGAGGAGGAGGAGGAGGGGGAGGAGGAGGAGGAGGAGGAGGTGTAGGAGGAGGAGGAGGAGGGGGAGGGAGAGGGGGAGGAGGAGGAGGAGGAGGAGGAGGAGGAGGAGGAGGAGGAGGAGGAGGAGGAGGAGGAGGGAGAGGGGGAGGAGGTGTAGGAGGAGGAGGGAGAGTGGGAGGTGTTGGAGGAGGAGGAGGTGATGGAGGAGGTGTTGGAGATGTAGGAGGAGGAGGAGGAGGAGGAGGAGGAGGAGGAGGAGGAGGAGGAGGAGGAGGAGGAGCTGGAGGAGGGGTGGAGGAGGAGGAGGAGGAGGAGGAGGAGGAGGAGGAGGAGCCTTTTTTGTTCAATTTGACTGACACAAGCACTAGAGAGAGAGAGAGAGAGAGATAGAGAGAGAGAGAGAGAGAGAGAGAGAGAGAGAGAGAGAGAGAGAGAGAGAGAGAGAGAGAGAGAGAGAGAGAGAGAGAGAGAGAGAGAGAGAGAATGTTATCTTCGATACAACCGGCTGTAATGGTTGTTATTCATCACACGACGGTGGCTGCATGTGTTACCAGTTGTCATGGTTGTCATATATCACACGACGGTGGCTGCATGTGTTACCAGTTGTCATGGTTGTCATATATCACACGACGGTGGCTGCATGTGTTACCAGTTGTCATGGTTGTCATATATCACACGACGGTGGCTGCATGTGTTACCACCAGTTGTCATGGTTGTCATATATCACACGACGGTGGCTGCATGTGTTACCAGTTGTCATGGTTGTCATATATCACATGACGGTGGCTGCATGTGTTACCAGTTGTCATGGTTGTCATATATCACATGACGGTGGCTGCATGTGTTACCAGTTGTCATGGTTGTCATATATCACACGACGGTGGCTGCATGTGTTACCACCAGTTGTCATGGTTGTCATATATCACACGACGGTGGCTACATGTGTTACCAGTTGTCATGGTTGTCATATATCACACGACGGTGGCTGCATGTGTTACCAGTTGTCATGGTTGTCATATATCACACGACGGTGGCTGCATGTGTTACCAGTTGTCATGGTTGTCATATATCACATGACGGTGGCTGCATGTGTTACCAGTTGTCATGGTTGTCATATATCACATGACGGT
Source organism: Cancer borealis (assembly GCA_036785275.1). Classification (NCBI taxonomy): domain Eukaryota; kingdom Metazoa; phylum Arthropoda; class Malacostraca; order Decapoda; family Cancridae; genus Cancer; species Cancer borealis. The sequence goes on from JAXIVD010001595.1 coordinate 80,237, forward strand.
GGCTGCATGTGTTACCAGTTGTCATGGTTGTTATTCATCACACGACGGTGGCTGCATGTGTTACCAGTTGTCATGGTTGTCATATATCACACGACGGTGGCTGCATGTGTTACCAGTTGTCATGGTTGTCATATATCACACGACGGTGGCTGCATGTGTTACCGGTTGTCATGGTTGTCATATATCACACGACGGTGGTTGCATGTGTTACCAGTTGTCATGGTTGTCATATATCACAC